>OMNN01051419.1:15278-35927 GCA_900302755.1 Chromis chromis
CACATAGCTGCAGACATTATGAACTTGAACAATGAAGTGTGCTTGCTTGTGACGTGTGTGTGTTTGTGTTTGTGTGTGTCAAGGACAGTGCAAGGGCCCGGGTGCCTGTTTCTGCATGACATTGTGTGTGTGTGTGTGTGTGTGTGTGTGTGTGTGTGTGTGTGTATAGAGCTCGATTTTGTTTGGATTTCACTGATACAGATTGATACTTCTTATTAATACTGAAACCGACTAATACTTCTACTTGTACCTGTTTCCTTCTCCACTTCTTCAACAGTGCAGCATGACGCTAAGGTAGTGATTCATTGTAATACACACATGTAGTCATCATCTGTTCTGTTTCTGCACAGTAGTGTGTGTGCATAACCATTCCTCTGTTGTTGTTGAGTCAATAAATGACAGCAGGAACGAAATAACCATCATTTGAAAAATCTTGCAGTATCACTCATACAGAAGTGATCATTTTTACCATCTGCACGGTTCGCTTTTGGAGTATTTTTTCCTATAAGAGATAAGCTGATAGGATTTCAGCAGTTTGATTCAACTCCGTACCACTGGACCATGCTGTGATTCTGGCAAGGCTAGTTTCTATGGATAGAAATTAAGGCTGATCAAAAGAGAGATTTCAGCCTTGGAGAGAAAGTGTAGCGTTGCTATTTCAAACTTTTCTCAAGTTCTTGCTATTAAATTAGTTTAATGTGAGTATCAAACCCTCACCCCTTTGCAGGCTTGAAATATGGTTCAAGGATGATGTATGTCTGTTAACCCTTTAAGACCTGAGCCTCAAAATGTCCTGTGAGTGCTTGTGTCCATTTTTTCAGAAGAAACTTTCAATATCTGGCAGTTATTTACGATTTACTGCTTATTATAAGAGTTACGGTAATTTTACGGTAATTTCATCCAGCGGATTCCTTGGGGGGGGCACAAATTAAATGACTGTAATGGCAATGTCGTTGCGCTTTACAGCCAATACGGTGTCATAATATGGTGTAAAATTACCGTAATGACACCATATTGTCTGTAAAGCGCAACGCCTCAGCTTTCAGAAACGGTTAGATTTTTTTTTCCGATAGCACAAACTGTGATATGTTTACGGTATTCCAAAGTGCACTAGCCCAAACGTGTCGCCGATGACGCACTACGACTTAAAGGGTTAATGCACTCCAATTTGCTCCAGTTTTCACAGTGAAGAACAAAAAACAAAAAAAAAACAAATGCCCATATTTTCCACTTCTCTGCTGTCCATCTGCATACTCAGTATGTTCCAAGCCGTCGTATGTTTGTGAAAATCCAATTTCTGTCTCAGTCCTAACAAGTTGTATTTCATGACAGTAGTTAAGCAATAGCGGCTCCCTCGCGTAGCACATTTATTCCTTCTTGTTGTTGATCTGTGTGTTTGTTGGGATTAGTCTGCTTTTGTGTTAATTCTGCAGTAAAAGGACGTGGCAGAAAAAAAGTATGTCATAGATGTTTCTCTTTGGAGCAACATTAGCACTTTCAATTGTTGTTTTCTCAACTTTTCTCTGCCTGATGTGTAAATACAATTACACTACCACAGATGAGTCATACTGAGTGTATTATTTTGTGCATATATTACTGAATTTATCTTGTTTCCTTAATATTCCAGCGTCCCGGTTAGCCATGTTACTATACCAGTGCCCTGGAACGTGCACATTCAAATGGGATGTAGCCATTATTAATGTTACTAATTGCACTTGTACATTGCTTGCTATGAAATGTTAAAACATCTGCCTTGAGAGAGGTCTGCATGTGTTACTGCTGACGTGTGCCTGCTGAAGAGGCACTAACCTCCTCTGTCTTTGAAATTCACCTTGCTTCATGTAGCAAGCGTATTGTTTTAGTAAATGCTACCGTAACCCTGTAGAGTGAATGTTGCTCCTATGGTAATATACAGAAAATCTGAAGAGCACAGTTGCTTTGAAAACCATTTGTTTGACACTGATTACTTAAACTCAACAATGGAGTTTGTTTACCTGTAAAACCAACACAGATTTACATATCAAAATCAGTCAAATGAAAGCCTATCTACATAATTGGATAGACTGGTGAAGGCTAAAATTCCCACTGCAGTTATCTGATGTGCGTACATACTGTATTTATAAATGCATGCTGGTGCACACGTGTACTCTCACTCTTCTATATCTGCTGAGTTGGTGTGAGGCATCTCAGGATTTCATTTACCAACAGCCTTGCACATTACCCTCCGAGTACCCTCCCTGTAACAGCTCAGATTCCACATATTTGCTGTCTCCTTGCATCCCACACTGTCTCTCAGTCTTGCAGGCAGCCTTCATGCTCACCTCATGTGCCTAGGGAGCATGCAGTTCACTGTATGAAAAACACGAGGCAGGAGCAAATCCGGCAGCATCCATGCCTTGCATCTCTGAGGAAAGCAGGATGGAAGGAGGTGTTGATAGTGACAAGGTGGTGGGTAGTCTTGAAAGTAGAGTGGAGAGCAGTGTGAAGATCACTTGCAGCCTTTTCTAGCCAGCCCTGTGCCTCGCTGCTAAGCGGGGCCCGTTGCCAGCGCTCGCAAAGGCTGTAATGAGTTTATTTCATGTCGGCTGTGAAAGTGCCCGTCTCTGTCTCGCAGGCACTCAAACAGAGCTGAGGCCCATAAACACAAAGTGCAGCGTGTAAATCCCCACAGCCTGACGTCTCACAGGCTGCCCTCTATGGCTTCTGAGCATCTCTTTATCAAGAGGGAGAAAGGAGAGGAGGGTGAGATCCTCACTTGCCCCCTGAGAAGGCACGATGGGCCTGGCTACAAGGTGCAGCGCTGCCCTCTCACCAAAGACCACTTGTGTTATAATCTTTAACCTCTCCTGCTCACACTTGCCTCTTTGCAGAAAGCATGTTTTTCATGTCGAGAGCAGACCTGAGGAGAGACGATCAAACAGTCAGCTACTGAACAGAACATGCCGTTTTTTGTAAACAGCAGCAGATCAAAAACAACCAAGTGCGCAGCGATTTGCTTTGGCTCATGGTTTTTCACCTCTGACGAATAGGACATCAGATGCGCGTTTTCCATGACGTCAGTCGGCCTAGCTTGCCCTCCTCTCCTGTCCAATTCCCTCCCCTAGATGCAATGCAAAATGTTCCTCTTGTATTCTCTTTCCAGCTGCAATTCAGTCTCAACACAAGGTCCCTGTGTAGAGATGTGTCCTCCCAGGGCCTTGGAGTGAGTGGTAGGTCAGCGGTTAAGGAAGCAGTCAGTGAAAGAGGAGGGACAAGACGGTGATGTGGAATGAGAAAGGGGAGTTTCTATCTCTCTCCTCTCTGACATGGCTTTGGTCTGGGTTGAGGGATTAGTGTGTGAGGCTCCACCACAGCCTCTTCTTTGGCTTGTTTCCAGATATTATCTTTAAGTGTGAGCTCAACGCCAGCCTCTCTCTGTGTCTATTTCCCTCTTCCCTTCCCCCTTCGTGTATGAACTCAGTGGTGTGAGTCATCCCAGGCTGCTCGGGGAGTGATTTAATTGCTCTCTCTCCTCCTCCTTCAAACATGCACGTCTCGGAGAGGACTGTCACTGACCCTCAACTCCTACAAAAAAACACTAGCGACCTATTCATTGCTGCAAAGGTTGGGCTACCTCCAAAGCTAGCAAAAATACACACTCCAGAAATTTGCTCAGTTATCCCTATTGATGGTGGCACAATACCGCCTGCTTCTGTCATGCTTTGCTGTGATAACTCTTCTGTATTGTGTAGCCCTGCTGAGTGAATGTGGGCACAATATGGGGAGATGGAAAACCCCCACAGCAGCAGAGGAGCTTTAGTAATCACAGTTTAGGAAAAAGCCTTCTGCCATTTTCTCTGTGGGGGTAACAGAATAGTTTTTTTTGACTAGTTGGTATGAACACTTTGATTTGTTCCAGGTCAAAATTGTGGAGCGCAATTTTCAGTCAAAATGAAGTAATGCCAAGCTATTAGCCTGTGTACAGGTATGGCGGACTATGATAGTGGAAGCACACAGTTAAGTTTGCCAGTTTTCCTGTTTCCTGTTTCTATTTTGATCTCTTTTAACTTTTATATTTAGATAAGGAAAGCTCACTCTTTTCACTCTGAAGGGCTTTTCATGAGCCATTTAGGCCCCAACACTCATGCTGAGAACCACAGGTGGAGTATATTGCACTGGCATAAATCTGTGCATTTCTCTGTCCCTCTTCTCTGCATTTGTGAGGTTAGACAGTAGGTGGCACTGTTCCTGCAGATGAGCGGAGTTGGTGGGGGTGTGATGTGGAGAGGCCACCGTGCTGGCATTGGCTGAATGTGATTGAAAGTAGGACTACCTTGACTTAGCAATACCCATCCATATATGAACCCTCTCAGATGAAAGACTTGTTTGTTGTTAATAGGGGAAGTAATTATTGCACCTCTGCAGCAGTCAACTCTCCTTCATAGCAAAGTGATTCAACATTGACATTGGCTGTATGATAGACAGAGCTCAAAAAGGGGTGAGGAGGCTAAAATGCCACTGTGATTATAACAATTAAAGAGGCTGAACATGAAGTAGAGTGTATTGCTCCAGGGGCTCACTGGCTTTTTTCTCCCCTGTGATGCTGATGAGTGTCTCAGACTTGTATAACAGCAGACAGGGATCAATGGAGAATGCTGACTCTTGAGAATACTATGGATGTACTCTAGACTGCCTGAGATGGCTACTAATCCAGAATGATTATGTGGTGTACTCTTTGCTCTTGGCCTAGTCTAGACAAACAATACATGCAGGCGCACAGATTCCATTCAGTTCAGTTCAATTCAGCTTTATTTATTCATAACATATGTGATCTCGAGGTACCTCACATAGTAACGCAAAGGCCTTACAAAATTATACAGGGAAACCCAATAAATCTAAAGCTTCCTTTGGATTTAAGCAATGCCCTTCGCAACAGTGGGAAGAAAACACTTAACTTTAACTGGAAGAAACCTCAAGCAGAACCAGGCTCAGGGAGAGCAGCCATCTGCCTCAACCAGGTAGTGTGAGGGTATAGAGAAGTGAAAACGGGACAGGAGGTAGAAACAGTCTAGGCCTGTAGCAGCATAGGTAAGGAATAGTTCAGGGTCACTCTGATAGCAAAGTGCTCTGTTGGGATAATGTGGCACCTTAAGGTCTTTAAGATGAGATGGAGCTTGGCCATTAAGGGCTTTGTATGTTTGGAGAAGGATTTTGTGGGCCAATGAAATAAAGGTAAAATGGGAGAAATATTAGAGTTAGAGTTTTTTTTAAAGAGATTTAGTGGGACATCCTGCTACCAAGGAGTTGAAGCCTTGAAGTAACACATGTATGGACCAGTTTTTCAGCATTACTGTGAGACAGGATGTTCCTAATTTTGACCATATTGTGCAAGTGAAAAAGGGCCGTCCTACAGATCATAACTTGGTCAAAAATAAGGAGGCCAAGGCAATGCCATCAAAAGTAACTCTTTGGTTAGATAGTGTGTTTCTGAGGTGTTTAAGACCAAATAGAATAACTTCAGTTTTGCCTGAATTAAAAAAAATACATTACAGGTCATCCTGGCCTTTACATTTTTGAAGTTTGAGTAATTGATTTGTTTTTACTCGCTTTATAGATAAATATTTATGGACGCAAAAATCCCCAGTGAATTCGGTAAGAATTCGGTGAGAAACTCTGTCATTTTTTTATTCTCACAAAACACACACTCTGCAGTTATTTCCCAACACCAGCACCACCATCAGATTTTTTTAGATTTACCTAACGATTAAACTAAAGCTATACAGATGTTGTTGCCTCCGTTGCTGACTTTCAGTGCTCTGAGCCATCGCCAGGAGGCAAAGCCTATAGGAACACAAACAAAGTCCTAATGCTTACCTCCAGATCCCCCCTCTTCTTCCCTCTCTCCTTCATCCCGTCTCACCCGCTCCATGCTACCATGCTGCACAAACAAAGTGGATGTTTCTGAAGCAGTCACAGCATATATTTCAAAATGCTGCATTGATTTTGTTTTCAAAGACATTCAAATTTGAGTAGGTGTCAGTCTGTCACATTTGAACACAGCACACCGAATTAATGCTGTGATTCAGTGAATACTGTATGTTTATACTAGACCCGGGCCAAATAGTATTTACTACTATTATTTATTGTCTAGTTTAGACTACCTAGGTGATAAAGGGATGATGTTTGGCATGCAAGACTGGCATACTGGAGGCTTCCGAGTTTGGATGCTTGCTGGAAAGAATTTGTAAAAGTGTATTTAATACATTTTTCACCAGTTGACAGCTGACTTGACATTCTCTAGCATACAGCAAAAATATAGTCTTTCAGTAAATAAAGACAAAATCACTACTATTATTTTTTTCATTTCAAGGGTGTTTTCCTCTTATTGACATCAGCTGTCCCTTGCTTTCTCTTATAGCTGTGATGGAATTGCAAGTACCGGAGCAGCCAGTGGTGGCGCTTCACGGCAAGGATGTCACACTCAACTGCTCCTTCGGCCACGCCAGCCCCTTCAACCTGTCTGATCTGAGTGTCTTCTGGCAGCTGACAGACACCAAACGCAGTGTGCATTCGTACTGGGAGGGACACGACCAGCTGGCGGACCAGGCAGAGAGCTTCGCCAACCGTACCAGCCTGTTCCCCGCCCAGCTGGGCATGGGCAACGTTTCGCTCCTGCTAAGCAGGGTGGTGGTGGCTGATGAAGGCAGCTATACCTGCTTCGTCAAGGTGCAGGAGTACGGCAGCGCTGCTCTGCTGCTGCAGGTGGCTGGTAAGTCAAGCTGTGATGTGCATGACACACATGAAAACAAGAAAATGCTCATGGAGTGTCAAAACCAATGTTACTGCAGAATGTAGATAGACGCATACAAAAAACACACAGCCCTAACCAATAGCAGGGTTGCAAGTTAGCTTTAGCTCGACAGCATATATACATTACAGCTGCTATGTGTAAATATGTAGCATTACCCCTCTCTATGTTAGATGTATAGTACTGTGCAAAGGTTTTTGGCACTAAAAGAAAGTAAGGATGCTTTCAAAAATTAATGTCAAGAACAATTTATATTAGTTAATTTCATACTCCGTACTATCATAGAGCACCAGTTGTGTTTATAAAAGCACCAACACTCCTAGATACACATCTGTACAGTTTTTTAAGTTGCTTGGCAAGTAGGTTGTTTCAAGCATTTTGGAGAATTTGCCACAGCTCTTCTGTGGATTTAGGCTGTCTCTGTTGCCTCTGTGTCTTCATGTAATCTCCATGATGTTGACATTGGGGGGCTCTGTTGGGGCCATATCATCTGTCGCAGGACTCCTTGTTCTTTTTGTCACTGAAGATGGTTCTTTAAGACTCTGGCTGTGTGTTTTTGCTCGTTGTCATGCCGCAGAACACATTTGGGATTGATCAGACGCCTCCTGGATGGTATTGAATGATGGGCAATTCCCTAAAACCTTTCCACAGTACTGTAAAACTACAGTGCTTACAGTTAAACTAAAAAATTACAATATTTTACATTAAGCGCATTACAAATCATTATTCACTAAATCCAGTCTCATAAGGAGGCAAAGAACACAACCTTACACAAGGTTTAGAGTAGCCCACAACACAGTGTGGCATTTTTTAGGTTTAATAATTAACTGAGTCATTAAATAAATAATTGGGAGATTTATGTAGGCGTCAGGTGTATATTAATAAAGGTGTTCTTTAAGATGTTAATTAATTATAGATTCATTTCCTTTTGTGTTCAAAGTTTTAGTTTGTGGTGTGGGCCAAGCTCTAAAAATGCTGCATCCTACATTTCCCATAATGTATCCTACATAAATGCCTTCATCTTTCAAACCCTATGCCTCTAATTTTTAATGTTTACATAACATTAAGGTAAATCCAATGACTAGAAATGTTAGAGTGCAAAATAATTAATCTATTATACCTCCTAATAACTAAACAAACTAAGAAATACGTTTAGTTTTAGGGAGCCATTCTGTACAGTATCTTCATTACATCGACCACATAATGGGCACATAGGCGCTAATAGTGTGCAATAAATGTGTCACACATTTAACTATGTTGGAGGTGATATAGGATCATTTCCTCTCACGAGATGTAAACAGGTGATAAACAGCTTCCTCGGGGCTGCTGAGCTGCGTTCTTGGTCAATAAGCGCTGATTGTGGTCTCTGTCATGGTCAATATCTGCTGACTTTGATTATTAGCTGTTGTTACGGTCAATCAGCCATCACTAACATCTTCTCTGCTGTTTGACTACATCGCCCATCTTCACAGCTGAGAGCCTTTTATTTATTTATAATGATACCGTGTGCCTTTCTCTCCTTCTCACATTCACATTTCTATATCTCTTGTGAGATTGTTCCTGTATCCTCCGAGGATGGGTGTGCATTAGGCAGTGTTAATGAATAACTTTTTTTTTTTCTCTGCTGGGGAAAGGGAAAACAATGTCTCCAGCAGTGACAAATTGGTTCCATGCTATGCATTAGATTTATAGATATTCTATTTTTAGCCAGCATTTACAGTTAACATTGCAGAGTTCCTTCATACTGTGAGCTGGGAGAAAATGAAAAGAGGCCTCGATGAAAATCTGTCTGTCAGTCAAATGGACAGCTGGGGATGTTACTGTGTGCCACACTAAATCTGTCTTTGTGTAGAGAGTCCACTTTTCAAAAAGCAGCTCAGACAAACTTATTTCATCTCGCCCTCAGCTCCACCCCATTGTTTGCTGTGCAATGATTGGCTCTGGGAATACAGCAGCCTTTTTCTCAGCCACCTCTGTACTCATGTTTTAGCTCAAGGGATTGGAAAAGCGTGATTCCAGCCGAGGCTGACGACTCTCCCCTCACCTCCACCCCTCTACACTCTTCTCCGTGCCATAGCCTGAGTCGTCCCAAATCTCTCAGCCTGCCAGTTTTTTTTTCCCAGGCCTGCCCACCTCCTCCTCCCTGCTTGCACCGTATTTTCCTTTCAGGGAGTGGCTCAGTGCTTTGGCTCTCTGGAGAGAGCGGCGATAGAGTGTACGGATGCAGCATCAGGATGTGCTGCAGATGCTGTCTGTGTCTGTGGGATCTTAAGCACTGTGTTATGCTAAGCTCCCTAAATATAATTAAGAATTTAATGGGAATCATGTCAAACAGTTCCCAGGGTGACACTCACTGCAGAGAATCTAAAACTAGCAATTCTGCTCTCTGATCGTCTCCTTATCCTCACCCATCCTTACCCATTTCATTCCTGTTTCTCCCACACCCCCTCCCCTCCCTGAATCCTCACTCATCTCCTTCCCTTCTTTCTGTGCACTCCGCCTCTTTTTCTCAGCCCCCTACTCCAAGCCTGTGGTGACTTTAGAGCCTGAATCCAACCTGCGGCCGGGTGATGAGGTGGCTTTGACCTGTGTGGCCTATGGAGGTTATCCTGAGGCCGGCGTCATATGGCAGGACGGAGGCGGGCGCAACCTGACGGACAATATCACCACATCGGTGGTGGCCAATGAGGAAGGGTTGTTCACTCTGTCCAGCGTCCTGAAAGTCGTGCTGGAGCCCAATAGCACCTACAGCTGCCAGCTGATCAACCCACTACTGGGCGAGGAGCGCAACGCTTCTGTCACAATCACAGGTGAGAGTGGGTCTTCATCTCTCGTTCTTCAGAATAGGCCTCTATGCCTCTCACTCAGTATTGTCACCTCCATTCATGTGCAAGGTAAACAAGCTAATATCCACTGGCTTCATGCAGTGTTTGAATGTTACTAGCTCAGACTAATCTTGTTTTCAGTCATGCATATGCAGAGTTTCTTATTAAAGTCTTGTATGCTTTTGTGAATCAATCTGTCCGTTGAATTTTCTGCTGTGGAGGCTTAACTTTTTTTCTTTGTCTTTCCAACTCACAGTAAAGCTGCAAAGAAATGAATGAGAAATAATGAAATGTCCAATTATGGTCCAATAACCATAACCCATCAGTTCTTGTGCATCGTTAAATTAGATCAGTGGGTGATTATTTCCCTGAGGATAGTCAAATAGCTATTCATCACATATTTCAAAAGACAAAACAGTAATGAAAGAATGTGCAAGAGGCGGTGATTGCTCTCCCAGCAGCTGTCTGCAGGAAATGTTTGCTAACCAGGAATTAGATGGATATGTTTGCCTTTCTCTGATTGTTTGATGTAATCTTGAGTTCTATGTGTGACAGTACATTTGTAATAGGTCTAATGGTCTCCTCAGCACCTCCTACCACCACCCACCGCCCATGTCCCCCAGGCCCTGCCGGTGTACTCTATGTGTTAAGTGCAAGGAGAGTGCCGTGTAAGGTGGGCCAAGGCTGGGTCTCTAATGGGAGCAGCACTGTGTGAAATGGCTCATAAATAAGTAGAGGTGGCTCAAGCCTGCACTCTGTGCTG
Organism: Chromis chromis; assembly: GCA_900302755.1. Classification (NCBI taxonomy): domain Eukaryota; kingdom Metazoa; phylum Chordata; class Actinopteri; family Pomacentridae; genus Chromis; species Chromis chromis. Next base: position 25,654 of record OMNN01051419.1, read on the forward strand.
AAGCTGTTGCTGGAGCTTGGGCTGTTGAGGCGGAGGTCGAGGCAGAGGTCAGAGAGTGCTGCTCCACTGGGCTGGGAAATGACTGTGCTGTCTGGAAACAGGATGGCCGATTGGCAGGGCTGGACGGCTCAGGGAAGGTGGCCTTTCTAACAGTTTGGTTGGCCTCTTTCAAAACAGCACAGATAACCAGTCAGAGGTGGGAGTAGAAAGGTATTAAACACATGGTGAGAATGAAATACGGCTGTGAAGTAACTGTTAAAATAGTCTTTGGCTGCTATTACCCCCTCTCCTTTTGCTAGATTGATGTACTATTTTTGGTTTTTGGAAATAGATATGATAGTGTTATTACCTCATGCCAGTTTTTCGCGTCTTCTATTTCTCCTCTACAAATGAGACTCTTTCATTTTGAAAAATGCTGATTGAGTCATCTGGATTGGTGATTTAGATGGTCATGCATTTGGTCTTTTTCCCAGGAGAGGGGAGTCAATGTGAGACCATAACGATGTTTTCAGTTTTTCCCTTTTTTGCTGCACCATGGAGAGTAAAAGCATTCCTGTTAACCCTTATTCTACCAACATATTTAACATACAAGAACTACCGACAGGGCGTCCCGAGAGACCCCAAGAATAAACTACTATAAGAAGCAAACATCATAGCAAAATGTTAACTCATTTCTTCTATTATTATGTTTGTCATTGATGTCATGTGAAGAAACAGATTGGTATAATTTTAGGGAAGGTACAAGTTATTTGCGTATAGTTTAAAACAAAAATAGATACTTTTCTTTAATACAAATTGCCGCTTTTATCCCAAGTACAATCCACAATAGTACTAAACCCTTTTTTTAACCAAACTTTGATACTGGTATCTTTTTTTCCCCCAGTAATTTCAAGTAAACATTATTTGTGTTCTATTTTTATGTCTTACAACTCAAACAATGCCAAATGTGGCCAGCCTTGATCTGCTTGTCATTGTTGTCTAAAAAACCAACACTGATGTCATTCAAAAGTAGTTTATAGAGATATAGCTGAGAATTATTACAGCTAAACATATCTTGGAGCTCTAAGAACAGACCAAACCTCTTTGTCCTTCCATACCCCTCCTTCTCTGTATTATTATTTTTTTAAGATTTATTTTTGGCCTTTTATGCCTTTATTAGATAGGACAGTGGATAGAGTCGGAAACGGGAGAGAGTGGGGAAGGACATGCGGCAAACGCCCAAGGTCGGAATCGAACCCAGGACAGCCGCTACGCCTTAGCACCTGGGTCACGCAACATAACCATTAGGCTATCGGGGCGCCTGCTTCTCTGTATTTTTGTGCCTTTTCTCACACTCACACCATGTCCTGATTGTCCTCTGACTGCACATCAGCCATATGCATGATACACTATTTTAGACTCATCATACATAATAGAACATGAACATTTAATTTTATAGTCATTAAGCATTTTATTATGAAATTACATATTGTATTTCTGACTTGGAACATCATCTTATTTTCAGAAAAGCAATATTTAGGGTTGTATTCGGAGCACGTGAGGAAATCTGCCTGACAGTGACCCTGCTCCACCTGAGAGTTTGTGATACTTTATATGAGGAATCGTGACGCATCATCAACTTGGTAATTCATTCCATTTTTTAAACTTGCTTAGGCAAAACTGGATGCATTTTGCTGTGGTCAAAACATTAGTTATTTTAAAAAGTGCCAATTAAAACTGAAACAGAACATAATGATATGAAATCATCAGAAACAAAATGATTGACAAAAACATTAAAAATTGTAATGCTAGAAAAAAGCTCTAGTGAGATGCCTCTGGGGTCTGTGGGTACGAGGAGGGTTCAGCCAAACCTTTTAACGCTAAGGCTGATTCGCTGATGTGAATGTGGGCAAAATATCTAACATAGCCCGAAATATTATGATCGATGGGCCTTGAACATACTTGTAGTATAACAAATAATCATGAGATAAACGTGGAAGAGGCCAAAAGATTCTGTTCTAATCTTAAACCATCTTATTATTTGATGGCTTTACAGCCAACAGACATACCAGAGTTGTGGGAGATGGATTCTGGGAGCATCAAATACAATATCAGAGCTGTTTTTACAAGCTTTGATTGTCATTTCTGTTAGCCAGAGTGTCATGGTCCTGTTGTTAATCAGCGTGAACAGACCCAGTCAAAGGAATCAACCAACAGAAAAACAGACTGAAAAAAGACGCTTGGCTAAAGAGTGCTGGAGTTGGAAGTGGGATGTAGTCAAGACTCAAAGAGGGACAGCAAAAGAAGCAAATCCACAAATAAACTGGGAAGAACCCTTAATTAAAGCAGTGGTGATTGTGGTTTTCAGCAACTGGGTGCACATGAATAAGAGTAATTTCTCAGTAGGAGCGCCAGCACAGCTTGATGATGGCCCAAGTTGTTAGTAAACACACAGAAGATTTATAGTATTTTGTGTGGCACGATACAAGGGGGCTTGTTTGAAATGAAAATGTATTTGCATTTGTTTACAACAGCTGGTGTGTGCTTAACAGTTTCTGTAATTAATTTTGACCCAGCAGAACTCTTCTGCTGGAGTAGCAGAGTGTGCCGAGCTTGAGTTGATATAGCGAAGGCGCTCGCTGTATACACTTACAAACAGAGCACACCACACTCAGGCAGCGGCGAATCCTATTATAAGAATGGGGGAAATCTGCTTAAAATTCTAAATAGACTATGAAAGTGAAAAAAAAAACAGAGTAAGAAATGGGAGAGTCAAAAAGAGAGAGAGAGAGAGATGGGGGGGAGGGAGAGAGTGAACAAGCATGTTAAAATTTCACACTCTCCCCAATCTCTGATTGAAAAATTACAATAGTAATACAAATCTCCCCCAGGCAGAACAGGAGTTTGACAAGGTTAATTTTGAGAAAATGAACCCTTTACCGACACTAAGCAGAGCACTATGTGGTCTGGCATGGGCTACACGTTGAGAGTATGTGTGGAGTCATCCATGTTAATCTTACCTTTTTAATAGTCACCACCAGTTTAACTACCCCACCAAAGACATCCTCACTGTCCATAACATATTCACAGGGCACATGCACACTATTATCAGACATCTCACAGACAGTTATGTAAAGTAAACACGGCCTCCTGGTGCTGGTCAGTTTTTAAGCCGAGGTCTTGAACAAGGAGTGTTTTTGTGTTGCTGGGATATTGATAGATTTGCAGAGTGAAGCAAAGCTTATGTGCGAGGAGACCCACAGGAACAGCTGGTATTAATGAAGAGTCGAATGATGGAAAGGAGCAGCTTCAGTCCTCAAATGAACCGTGGCCTGTCTTGCTTGCTGGACAGTGTGCTTGTGTAGTAACACCTCCTCCCTTCCTCCTTCCCCTGTCTTTATGCCTCGTACTGTCTCACCCTCCCAGCCTATTCTGACCACTTTGTTCTGCTCAAAAAGAATAATGTTTTCGGAGGTTTTGGGGATCAAGAGTCTGTATCCTACTTTTCCTGATCCTTTTCTGAATGTGGAGCTTTAGCGATGTATCCCATCTACTGGAGCTGTGTGATTGCTGCAGTGTGTTGTCTGATGGCTGGGTTTCAGGGCCTGTCACTGAACACCCCCTCCAACACCACCCCCACTCCGTCTGCTTGCTCTCTCAATGAGGATGGCGCCATTTCCCCGGCATCACTCTGCTGGCACAGCATTTACAGTGAAAAGTGTGCGGATGGAGATAGAGTGAGGAAAGGAAGGAGATAGAGAGATGAGGCAGGGAGATAGAGAGAGGGAGCTAAGGAGGCAGGGTTAGGAGGGGCCAGAACTGGATGACAGAAAGTAAGATGAAGACGACAACGTTTGCTTAGCTCAGAGTTGTGGCCTGATGGGCTTGAGGTGGACTCACTGATGGAGACAGAGACCACCCCCATCTGGTGTAGAAGATTTTCGTCGGAATTTTACTATCTAGCTGCCATTCTCTGGCTCTCACTGGACATCGAAGTCCTGTCTGTGTGGCATTGGCATGTTTTCCCCAAATTTGCGTGGGTGTCCTGCGCATGGTATGATTTCCTCACACATTCGAAAGATAGAAGTGGATAAAGAGATTAGAAATTTCTTGACTTTTTCCAAGTATGACTTTCCGCATTTGCTAGTCTCAAAGACTGAAATGTTAGCTAAGATAAACCATAGACTCTATATATACTGTGTTTAAGATGGACAAAGCCTTCAAGTCTCAAAAGTAAAGCCAATAGAGAAATGTCTTTAATTCTCCGATTGCGAATCCTATCGTTGCAAAAAGATGTCCGATTGTATCGACGTGTAGGAGAAATTCTCACCTGATTTGTTACCTGTGTAAACATTTTCATAATGAGCCTATGGTCTCAGTCACTAGTTTCAAGTGTCCTTTAATACAACATGGTGCTAATTTTTTGACTTATGGTCCCATTTTGATAAAAATAGACGACAAAGCAGGGTCGAATCCACCCCTCACTTGTCATGGCCAGTTTCAAAAGACCAAGATTTGAAAGGCCAAATGGGTAAACTTAAGTCTTCAAAACGGTAGTCAACAAACCAGTGTGGTAACATCACAGTGGCTTTATCCATTTATATACAGTCTATTGGACACACGTCACACGATCTTAAAGGAGAGATTCACATTTTTTCATGTATATCCTAAAACAATACCCACATATGTATATTGAAACTGTATTTGGTCACTTTGATCATTACTTCTGTCCATACTGGTCCAAATGAAATACCCTCCCAATGGGCATCTTTTAAAGTTATAAATGCTTCTTGATGCAAATTTCCCTCTTTGTAGTACTCCTTCTCAACCACAGCTCAGCTCAAGGAAACAAGCAGTCATTTTGTTACTAAAAAGACTGTGGAGGATAGGGGAAAAAGAAGACAAGATTTTACAAGTTAATACTTTCCTTACCCATAGACGACATGACTACATCTGTGTGTATAAACTTCCATTGATGTGCCCATAGGTGGCACAATTGATACTGACTGGGCCTAGTTTTATTTGCTGTGCATCAACCCCACTGTGTGTCCTTGCTTGTCAAATGGATTTTTAACCAACTGTCATGGACCCTCACCCAGCCTGGCTTTGCTGCTAATATTAATCTTCCTTGAATCTCCTAGAGCCCACACTCTAAAGGATAGCTCAACTCAGTCATGAAATGCCCCCGTCCAAGAATAAACATGGTCTCTGGAAATTACACTGTACTTTTCCTCCCATGTCTTCTACACAAAATGCTAACATTTCCTCAGATCCTTCCAGTTTCCTTCAGACATTACCAGTTTTACCAGTCTTACCAGAGTCTTTTCTAAGCCGGCTTATTCCTTTCTAGGTGTAACACTATTTTTGTCTGGGGTATTTCCCCAAGGAGACTGTGTTTTCCACTGTATGACTGTGAAACACATGCATTCCCAAGCAACCGTCACTGGGTAAATCAAGGTTAAAAAACATCTTTAATTGCTATATAAACATTGACCTTTGTCATGAAGATGGATTGTAACACAAGTGCTAATGGTAGGTGGTCTGCATGAAAACATTCATCCACTCACTAACAGCGTTTTGTTATTTTTTTGTTTTTTATTATCGCATGTGTGCCAGGTTGCGTCATGCCCCTTTTTATGGCTCTGTCCCAGCGACAGCTGTGGCCAGAGGCATTATGTTTTCAGATTGTTTGTTCTTCCGTCCATCTTATTCTCATGAGTGTGATATCTCAGGAATGCCGGGAGTGAATTGTTTCAAATTTGGCACAGATGTTCACTTTTACTCACAGGTGAACTGAATACAATGTAATAGTCAACATTCACTGTGAACACATTTTTGACCTTATCTTGAGATCAATCGATTGGTTCAAGAATAGGTATAATTTCAGTTGACCATAATCTCTTTTGGTTGACTACAGCACTGCAGATTGTGACAATATTTCACATGTGGTTGGATACTAAATTGGTGGCTCTAGTTTTAGATTCCCAACGTAAAACTGTGGTGATTATATAGATTTTCTGTGCTGCAGGGTTGAAGATGTGTTTTGATGGTCCCACGTTTGAGAATCAAAGCAATATTCATATTTGAATCATTGTCTGCTATCAGAATCAGCTTTATGAACCTAACATATAAGCACATACGAGCAATTTGACTCTGCTTCTTGTTTCTCTGAGAGAATTTACACACTAATAAAGTAGCTACACAGCAGGGCAGGAACATTAAAGCTCAAGTCAAATCAACGTTATTTCTATATTTCTTTATCACACATAGTTTAAAAAAATCATTGCCTCAAAGGGGTTTCAATTATATTGTACATGTCAATATAGTTATTGCCTCCATTTCATCAAAAAAAACACTTAATACCTGTTTTGTTAAAATTTCTTCAAAGTCTTCATTACATCATATGTGTGTGAACAGACACGGATATAAATTGCAACTTGACTAGTTGGCGGAGGCATATAACCACAAGGTGGTAATTCTAGTTTCTCACTGTGTTATTATGTCTTCAGAGCTTAATCCTGACATCACGTTGCCATCTAAATAGCTACCTGCCACGTTCACCCGACCTATACAGCGCTTGTTCCTCTGTTGTTTCTAAGAAGTCTCTCAATGAGTGTTTTTGCAGAATATTGTCATACACATTATTTTCATGCCTCCGTGCCAGTGACAGATGCGGTGGTAGGTATTATGTTTTCGGATAGTCCGTCGGTCCGTCATAATCTCATGAACACAATATCTCAGGAGCATCTCAAGGGAATTTCTTCTAATTTGGCACAAACGTGGACTTGGACTCAAGGATGGACTGATTAGATTTTGGTAGTCAAACGTCAAGGTCACACAAAACTTATGACCAAGAATTTGCATGAAATTATGACAACATTTCACACAAATGTCTAATAAGATAAAATGATAAAGTGATTTTATATCCAAAATGTCAAAGGACAACATAACTGTGACATGATAGCAATTTTTGGCAATCATTAAATGCCATAACTCAGGAACAGATGGGGACATTGTGACAATATTTCATGTTGGATTAGATGCTGAATTGTGGGTGTCCACCTTGAAACGGAGACATTTCGAATTTGTAGCTTCTTTACAGCAACATCCATATCTGAAGCACTGCATGTTTTTATCAGAATCAGCTTTAATACAAGGTAAACACTTCAGAATCTTGGCTGCATGTGTTATGAGTCTGGACATACACAGATTTACATAGAGACAGACAACCAAGCACACTCACATTCACACCTACGGACAATTTAGAATAATCAATTAACCTCAGCATGTTTTCGGACTGTGGGAGGAAGCTGGAGAACCCGGTGAGAACCCACGCATGCACGGGGAGAACATGCAAACTCCACACAGAGAGATCCCAGGCGTCCTAACAAGGACGTGAACCGGGGACGGTGCTAACAACCGAGCCAGCGTGCAGCCCCTCAGTCAATCAAATTTGGAGTAATATGTTGTCCAAAATCACTTTTTTTCTCTAGCTTCCATTGTGCTGGTCCTTGTTCTCCACTGAACAGGGACTCATTTAAATGCAATTAACAGAGCCTTCGGAGAAACAGAAAACAGCAGTATAAATGAATCTGTTGTCAGTAGAGCAGCAAGCAGGCAACTTTCTCGACCAAGCACTGTATTAATTAGTGTCCAGCATACAAACAGGCCTTCTTTCTCTTGCTGAATGCATGCTCTGTCTTATCAGGAGCCCAGCTAGGGAAAAACAACCAAATAGACAGATGAAGTAGTGTAGGCACTCTAAAATAAATTCAGGTAGGCAGCAATGGCACCATAGTAAGCACATTAATTCCTATCAGGATTATTAACTGGGGCCACTTGCTGCTGTCAGTGCTTTAAGACGTTTGAACGTCCTCTTCTGGGCGTTCAGTATAGGAAATTTTATCCCTGTATTATGGCCTGGGCAGTGTTATTCGTCATGCTCCCAGTCTTACTTTAACAGCTCTGAGGGATTGTTGAGTTAGATTCAGTTGTGGGCAGTTGCCGGTCTATGTGCTGCTCTTTTAGAACAGTACAATCACAACGATAAAATGAGCTCCTCTCCTTTGTGCTGTGATTTGTTCTCCCTTTATTAGCAGCCACTCTTCCATCTACACTTTTTTAGCATGGAAGTCAGTGTCAGCGATTTTAATCCAATACACTTTTTTTTGTTGTTGAATTCAGTGAATATCTCCTCATGGTCCGCTAGCTGTCTGTACTGTGCGTGCACTGAAAAACAATTGGTGTTCGTACACAGCCGTGCCTTTGTAAGTGGGGGGAAAAAAAATAACAACACATGGAATCCTGTGCAAGTTTGTGCTGGTGCACATTTGTGCTCATGGCCAGGTTAGGGAAGAAAAAGGCAGTGGGAGCAAGAAGGACAATAAATCTGGCACGTTAACTATCTCAGTGTACTAACTAGATAAATAACAATCTGTCTTTTAAATTGCAGACTCCACCTTTAAAAGTGTTTTTCTTTGCCACCATTAAAAGCTACATTGATACAGTATTTGCCCATAGATTGCTGTATGTTCGGCATTTACTACGTAAGAGAAAGGTTATCAGTTTTCAATCTGTCTAATTTAGAAATGCCTTAGTGGATTCAAGCAACGATATTACCAGATCAGTATTTTCATGCTGCTTGTAAATGTATGTCTCGTTTTGATGCTTGTCTGAACAAGCAGACCTTGCAGTGTTCGTTCCTGTCTGTTGTATGTCAGCGTGTGTTTAATCAAAAATAGGGTCCATCTTTGCCATCATAGCAAGGCAGTATGATGTTACCCACTGCCATCTTCCCACAAACAGCAGTCTGACATCTTTATGTCTGTTCCGGCCTGGTGGAAACCTGTCTCTCTCTGTCCTCCCTGGCTTTCCTTTTCAGGACACTGTATTTATGATGGCAGTAAACACACAAAAGCCCTCTTTTGTTATTGATCGGGTTCATTTTGATTTGGACTCACAGCAAGGACTATCATTGGGACCGGTGGGGCCCTGCAGTGTACATTTCACACAGCTCCCTCCAAATCCTGTAAGAGGGATTGGTTTCGGGAGGTCTGGCATCAGTCTTGGCTTCACGATATGAAATCATATTAGTTTCAGCTTTTCAGAGTAACTGGGAGAATAGCCACCCACAAATGGCTGGGCACACCTTCAAAGTTTGGTTATTTAATTATTCAGCCCGTTTATTTGATGTTTAAACTCTGCACCTGATAACACTATGAATTATTGTCCTGCAGAGGATGTTTGCAACCTCAGTAAATTGCTTTGTTCTGTGCATGCAAACAGCCCAAATTAGTGGCTGGCAACATACAAAGGCCATTGTCTAGCGCTATAATGTGTTTTCAATTAGGAGGCGTTGAGAGATTTAGCTTATTCTCAGGATAGGTGACTCTTTTCTTCGATAGCTCCAGAGACCAGTAATTGATTACCAAGTGTGAAATGGAAGTTAAGAACGGACTGTGTGGCTGTGTCCCAGAGGAGAGCAGTTCTGAGCAGGCGCAGTGTTCGACTCGCTCACCTCCTTCTTTACTGACAGCTTGACTTGAAGATACGTAAGCACCCGCTGACTCACCGCATGATAAGAAACGCACCTATTACAGGGCCCTTTATTTCAACCCTAGTGTCAAATATCACAGTAATGACTATGATTAAGCCATGCTGTGGTCGTACTCCTTATGATACCAGTTTGAATGGACAGCGGCTTGCGATGACTCACATCCCCCTTCAAGTTGCATTAATATCTTCCCACTGGCTCGGACTTTGTAGCCACGCCTGTCTCCCCAGAGCCTGACAACTTGCAGCTCATTACAGACAAACTGTCCACAAGGAAACAAACTCGCTCTTCTTACCTTATTAATATTGTCAACTGTGTTTAATTTCATCACTTGCCTTCCTCATGCGTGTTGCCGCAGTAAGTGCAATTCTCTGTCAATGGCAGAGACGGCTCAGTGACCCACACCACAAGAGAATGTCATATTTATAATGTATCTGTCTCAATGCTTTCAGCCACTTACTCAACCAGATGAAGAGTGATGCCATTTGAAATGTCGTGTTGGCTTCCAGATGTGGTTGTTAGAGGGGTTAAGGAATCCAAACAGTGCTGGAGAGTTTATCGGGGAACTAAGAAATTCTGAGTTCTGTCTAAAGGTAACACAGTCCCTCTACCACTACAAAATATATTTAGTGAGCTTTAGAGGTGATTTTTTTTTAGCACTGGACAGAGCCAGGATGGGTCTTTGTGCTAAGCTAAGCTAAGCAAAGCTAAGCTAACTGGATAAAGTATACTACTATAACAT
>OMNN01051419.1:35947-48494 GCA_900302755.1 Chromis chromis
CCTTTAAATTCTTTAAAGTCCAAGGAAATTGTTTTGTTGGCACATTTACATGATGGGAGACAAGCACTGTCATTAAACAAAATAGCAAAAATACCTTATTGAACAATCCAGATCTTTGGCAAAACTTGTGATTTTCAGCATGTAGGTTGCTTGGGGGTTGTTGTTGTTGTTTCCTGTAGTGAAGGGGATTTTGAAGATGGTAGCATGTAGATAATAATAATAATAATAATAATAATAATAAGTTTATTTGAAAACAGGGACAGTGCACATTAATAACATTGCTGTAAATGCGCCAGAATTAGCCAAAAGGCTATTTTTCATCTGTAGTCCCCAGACAGATGTTAAAGTCACCCTAAAAACAGAACAGAATATTAAAAATAAGATAACTGGCCAAAGTAACTGGCCAAGGCAATCTGCAAAACATGCATAGCAGTTAACAACATGACAAAATAACATATCATCAATCAGAAACATCCTTTAAAACCTTTAATTACCTCCTTTTTATTGTTCAGATATGAGACCTGTCAATCTTCTCATCTAACTCCAAGCCAGAAGGCACATGAACTTGTTTATAGCACATCTAAACTATCTATGTCATAATACTCATAATCAGTGAAACATTTGGAATGCCTTTGTGAAGATTCTTTTCTTTTCTAAACCACGTTATTTAAAATCCAGTTGAGAAAAAAAGATGCTAAAAAAGCACTGCATGCATTTTTTAATGATGTATCTCAGCATCCCACATTGCTGCATGTTGCGCATACACGTGCTAAATGACACCTCAAGCAGCCTGACAACTGATGCCCTTGGATTGTAATATTTTACCGCGTCTCAGTAAAGCCACGTGATATAATGTGATGACATTGTGGGGGCTCGATGATGTAACTGGTTATAGGTTTGAAATATGTGCTGCTTCAGCAAAGTTATGACTTACATCCAGAGATGAAAGTAAGTGTGTCCTGTTTTGTATTGTGTACCACGAGAAGAATTAGTGCCGGTCCTCCAAAGCAGGAATAGAAGCTGTCAAGGTTACAGAGTAAAATAGGATTCAAGTTGTAATCCTGTACATTGTAAATCTGCCATTGATTCTACAAAAGTGTCTTAAAAACATTTTTTTCCCCAGTATTTCCGTGTTATTTATCATACATTTTAAAGCAAGGAGCAGACAGCTTCAAAGACAACAGCAGTGTGTGCTGCTATGGTGTCAAAATATGATAAAGAAGGGAACAAAAAGAGGCCAAACTCATTTTAACTTTTGCTTCAAGGTCTCTCTGTCATTGTCATTGTGTAAATAAAAAGAATACAGTCAAGAACTAATTGGTGGGAAAAGTAATGATCTTCCATTCTGTCGAATGTGAGCTCTTAAGCTAAGTGTACAGGATGCATCACACACATTTAGACACACTGCACATCACATACAGTAATTGTGACTCACGTAATGCCTTGTCAGTGTTACAAAGTAGTTAGTATATTATCTACAGGCGCATCTGCCAGCAACTTAAAACTGTTTACTGTTGTTTTTACATGTAATTATAATCAAGCCCTCGTGATAGTGCCTTGTTTCAAACTGCAGCTTAACATACTGTTTGCAAACTTGGGACCGTGGTTCTCCAGATGTCCGTTGTTCTTTCGAAAGAACATTGTCTCAAAGTCATGGTCCAAGTGAGGGAGCAAGTTTTGTTTTTATTTACTCAGAAAATGCTTGCTTGCATACATGCTGTTTATAGCAGTGACCTGGTTCACATAGTTACACCTGGGAGCAACCAAAGTCCTGATCTGCCACTCACTGAACACTTAATGCCTTGCTCAAGGACATTTAAAAATACCTTTACATTGTGTTCTAACATGTATACTTTCAAAACGTATAAAAATGTATCTTACTTCACTCTTTCCTGCATCTCTATCTCCCCTTTTCCTTTCACCTCTTTTCATTTTGTGCTTATGTATTCAGCAAGAAGGGCATAACGTGTCGTTAAAAAAAGCTAACTTTAAATTATTTGATGCCATTTTAATTATAAATAAATACCTTAGCTACGATGTCAGGTTTAATCTTTTGTTTAGTCCCTTCCTCAGATGTTTTCTGAACCAGCTTACAATGCAGTGTAAATATCATAAGGTGAATGAGAGAAAAAAATTTGCTCATTTGTGCATTAGCAAGCCATGTTTTAGGTCTAATATATTCATTTTGTGGAAGGGGCCACTCTTGTGGGACATTAGTATGAACATATTGTCCCCGACTCGTTTCCCACCCAGAGGCTGAGCATTTTCTCAGGCTAAATAACTTAGCTACACACAAGTTGTAAGGCTGTGATTAGCTATATTCCACTGAGAAAGAGATTTACAGAGACATTTTTTTCAGTCTGTCCAAGATACCATATTTTAAAAGTGCTGGAAGGAGACAAAGTACATTTAAGCAATAAGCCGTGAGAAGCTGTAGTTGACAGTGATTTTGGAACAGCTTAGAGGCATTGTTAGGGACTCTTCTAAAAGAACTGTCACAGCACGGCCTCGAGTAGCTTTTTTGCTTTTGTAAAATGACTGCAATAAAGAAAGGATGTAAATGTCCCATAAATGTTATATTTTAATGTAATTTCAGTCATAAATAATGACTCTTACCAATGTGAGTGGTGATTTTTGGCTACAAGGTATTTTACAAGAACTTCGAACACAGTCGATCAAAAGCGAGTGAAGAAACAGTTTTATGATTTAGACTCAATAAATGACTAGATTTTTCTAAGAGGAGCTATACGTATTGATTTAACAGAGCCCTTAATGGACATGGTAAATCTGTTTCAGTGTTCACACCCAAAATCTTTGAAATATCTTCTTTAATCATTTCCTGTGACAGTAGATTTCACTGCTAACATCCAGACTGTAGTATTTATTTAAGGAAGCAGATAAGTTACTGTAAAAACGTCTGTGTTTCCTCCATCTATGTTACAAGGCTGCACATCAGCTTGTTAAAGTCAAAGCAAGAAATAGTAAACCGGGTTACACACTGAGCAGTGAATGATATGAACTTTATTTGTGTTTGGCTTTGGACAAGGCACTCTCTCCTTTCAACAATACAGTGATGAAAGAATTCAAGATCAGTAGCAAAATGTGACCTCTGACCTTAAGAGCGTTTGTATTTATTTGCTTCTAAACTAAGAAAAATATTGAGTTATCATGTGAGAAGGGTTAGGTTGTGTTCATGAGATGAACGACTAACCCGAACCATCTGACCTGCACCAGAATCTCAGCCCCGGCCTAGCTTGAGTGCTTTGAGAATATTCATCTGTCTCTCCAGTAACCACCAAAGACTGCAGCAGAGGAAAATGAGAAATGCTGTTTTATAATGAGAGCCCTAGGCAGAGACATACAGAAGCATGTCTTTTAAAAAAATCTGTCATTATATATTCTCCTAGTAATACTGCAGTGGGAGAAGCATACTAAGAACTAGCACTCTTTGAAGAGGCCCAGGCACTCTTTTAATGTTTTGGATAGAGCTTACGTCGCTTTGTGATACAGAGTTAAGCTTACGTCCTGCCATTTTGTATTCAGAGATGTTATCGTGTAATCAGCAACTGCTCCTGTGGATTTGAACTGTGGCTTTGTTTCGTCATAAACAAACACCGACGCCTCTTGCATTACTATTCAAAGTATAACCAGGGGATGTTAGACAGAATCAACGATAGCTGTAAAAAAAAAAAGTTTTGCAAGAAATAAGGCAATTTGGAACTAGAGCACACTAGATAGGAGGACTGAGTGCTGATGCTGTTTAGCTGGGTCATTACAGCTTCATAGCAATCTAAAGAGACAAAAAAGAAAATGCGAAAGACTATTACAAACGCTAGTGCAACATATTGGGTGTGTTCCTGACTTAAATGAGCACTTGAATGGATGGCTCAATAAGTGTCATGTTGAAGTTCATATTCTGGATGATATTTCTCACCCACTTCGCACTATACTGATGCAACACAGGAGTTGTTTCAGCAATAGGTGTGCACTTCACACAGTGTCTACAGAGAATTTCAAGCTGCAGTTTGTTCTTGGTGCAATGAGCCATTGGAATAAGCACAGTGGAGTTGCAGCTCATCCACCATGTTAATTTGGCATTCCAGGAGTTGCAAATTAAATACTATTTAATTTGTATCTACATCATGTGCATCACTTATTCTACGCCCTTGTTCCAGTTTGTGAGTGCACCTTTTCTTCACAAAACTGTTTTTCTTTATAGCAGCAGATTACTACACATGGACTAAATAATGCTGCAAGCAAACTCTGGATGACAGTTTAAAGCTGCACTAATACACATTTTTATATTGACAGTGGGTTGAATAATTTAAATCACTGTGAAAGGAGTTGCTTGTGGTAAAATGTCCTGCAAATCTCTCAGCTTATAGTTTTGGTTTCACAAACAAGAAAACTGTTATGATAAATTTGCTGTACGATACTTGAGTTAGCAGCATGGAGCATGTAGCATCTAAAGAGGGCGGAGAAAGAAATGCATGAAAGGAAAAGAACGGTGTTTAAAGGACAGCTAATATAATTACATTTGTGTGGTGATCTGAAACACGACTGCTCATGTGCCCCGTGCTGCCGGATGTGGACTGTGTAACTGTTTGCTAACACGTTCACCATGACAGCTTTGTAAGATGATATTACATCACTGTTTACAGGTTGTTGCACTGCCTCTATGTGGCTAAGACAATAATTAATATTGCTATACAAAGGACCAGACGAGGCTCAGGTGTCTCTTTAATCCTTTCATACCTATTTGTCCTTGTCACTCTAGTCTCAGCTCTCCTACTTGGCATTATCAACCAGCCAGATGGTCTGTTTTGGTACTGATAGCTGTCACTAGTGATTCCCTCTTACACATCCTCAGCAACACCCTCACAGGCAGTTCTTGTTTTAAAGCTAATTAAAAATTTAGACAGCACAACATTGTAAACTGATTATTGCACCGAAGTTCAGCCTGCATTGCGAAGATGGCCTCGTGAAGAAATGGAGCAACCCAAAAAAAAAAGAAAAAGAAAATCAATAGTCCACTCTGCCTCCAACATCTTAATGCCACTCTCAGTGGAGAGGGATGTGCGGAAGTGATGGACTCTCTGTCAGTTACTAGACATCAGAGGAGTTTTTAATTGAGGCCCCAGTGGGCCAGGGAGGGACATGGGAGATGTTGAGAGAGAGTTAGCCTGGCCGGTGTTAGATGAGGTGGGCCAGACGTTTGTGAGAGAAATTGTAGTCGCCCACTTTCATTCCTCTCTTAGTCTAAGGCCAGGCAGGATGACATAAAACTTAAACTGCAGTATATTTTGAATATGGTTAGTAATGACATGTATAATGGTATATTTTTCCTCATACTGTTAACAGAATGTGTTTCATGTGTGCAGGACCGACTCTGCTAGCAGGCTCTGATTGTATCAGTTTATTACCTAGAGTTAAAACTAAGAGCAGTTCACTATTAATATAGTCTACAGCAGTTGTGGAAGCGAGTTTCATTCCTGGTGAAAATTAAGAGCTTATCACACTCAGCAGCTGACACTATATGGTTGTGTGCATGTGTCATTTCCTTCACTTTCTCACAACGGCTGCAGTACAAATGTAGGATTTCATTTTGGGAAAGAAAACGTTTCATGTACCACGACCTTCCACGGCTGACTTGTCTTATCATTAGGACAGGGACCTCGGCAACAGTGTTGTCCGCATTGTGGTTCTTTTTACACCAGCGCCACTGCTGCTTGTGTCAGAGCTGGAGCACACTCTCAAACATTCCTCACACTTGCTGACATGTTTCCTCGTGGTTTGCTCCTCTCTATTGAGCTGTCTGACTCCATTTCTTCACCCGCCCTTTTCTTAGCATGCAAATGTGTGCTTGTTTCAGTGTAAAACGGAATCGTATGCTCACTGGTTAACATGCAGTGAGCCGATGCTTACGGTGCGCTTTGACGTGACATTTAAAAATCCATTCAGTACCAGAACAAATAGTGTAGCCAAATCCACATCAGGGCATGTGTCTTCCACCGGTGTGAAGTTTATTCTGGTCGTACTGCCCACCTCTACCCCGGGCCATTGTTTATATATTCCAGCACAGAGCTATTACACATTCTCACACCCCTCTGCCTGTGTTGTAGCCTCTGCCTTGCTAACACGACAGCCATGCAGTTGGCTCTGAGCTGTATATTCAGTTAATTAGCCAGTCTACTGGGTATGGGATTACCTTCAGCTGTAAAGATGAGAAAATTCACTCTAACCTTGCCCCCGGCATATCTGAGTAAGACTTGAAATCATTCCTTTGAAAGTACCTGTGACTTAGCTTCCCCTTGCCTGCCTCCCAGACACATCAGTAACTGTCATTGTAGGTTTGGTTGTATGTACTGTGGTAACACACAAAAATCTTCTCACAGTTACTGAGAGTACATTTTTACACATGTCTTTATATGATACATTTTTTTGGAAACTTTATATTATCTTTGTCAGCAGTGCAAAATTCAGTGTTAGGAGGTTGAAAAACACAGAAATATAAATAATGCAGCAGTAGAAGCATTACTTCAGATTAATAAACGGTAGCTACATATGCACATTTAGGACTCAGCAATATATCTCTTAATAAATACACCACTAAAATGTGTGCTAAACCTGTATAGGCGTGCAGGTGGCTCTGCTGTAGAGGTTACTAAATTTTATTTGTTGGCTGGAGTTACTTTTAAGATGACGATTTTCACACAATGCCTAATGGATAATAATACTACAGCTTTCAAAATACAACACATTTTTAAAGGTTACTTCAAGATTAAACATTGTGAGATTAAACGTCTTACAGAAAGCTGTGTGTAGCTGAGGTTACATTTCAGATTTCAGAGTTGTTAACTTCTCTACCATATACTGACTTTTTCCCTCTGAACTTCTCACATGGTTCAATTCCAGTAAAGGTTGAAAGGATCCAATATCTCACCCCAAATCCAAGATAAGTGAAAAAGTCCAAGAACTGGAAACAGACTTGTGGATCGGAGCTTTGTTTTTCTTCTCTCCTCTCCCATTAATCATCCCACGACTCCTCAGATTTATCTGCTGTCCCTGTATATAAAACTGTATATAAAGTAGTTCAAACTAGCTCCACCTGCAGCAGCCACAACAGTAACATGCTGTGTACTCACTCATTCTTAAGTATTAATAATCCAATAATGTTATACATAATAATGTACCAGTCCAGTGTACTTTTATTAAGTATGACGTTTTGATGTATTTTAATGTATTGTTTAACCTGGTATTAATATTTCAGTTATCTTTTGTGGCTTTGACGACATATGAAGTGGATATTTACGAGCTGAAAAGTACTCTTAGGTGGATGTAGCATAATGTAGATACTGTTTCTAAATTACTTCAGACATATATTTGCCATTTCTATACTTTTTTCAAATCTGCAAGAAGCTAACATTGGCCAGTCACTTTGTTGGCAAATTGACCATATGTTTTATTTACTCCTTATCTACACTCTGTCACTCAGTGTCATACAGCTGCGTGGTCTTGTTCCGTACCTAAAAGCCAAAGTCATCCAAATCCCCATCACACATTGACCTGCCAATTGTAGTCCAGCCTCCACGTCTCATTGTAACCTCGCTCAGTGCTGTGTGACCGTTGACCGGCAGGGAATATTCAGCTGTGGATCAATCAGATTAAAGTGTGACTCACTTTATGGGGGAGGTAACCTCACCAAACCGACTCATCGTTCTAAATCCATGGTGCTGCACTATAGGCTGCCTACCTCTGGACTGTGAGCCAACCTTCCACTGGAGAAAGGTCAGTAGCTGGCTGACATGTCTGAGACAGCTTACGAATAGAGAGCAGACTAATACCACAGAACCTCATTGTGATTCAAGCCCCGTCCAGCATTCACGCAGTCACCAGCTCAGTACCTGCTTGCTTGTGAACTAAAAACTCGTTCATCCACTTGTTTTTTCACCTACTTGGGTCGCTTGGTCACTCACCTGCTTACCCTCATTCCTTCAACCTTCACTGACTCACTAACTCATCCGCCTTACTCTCCCGCGCACCCTCCACCACTTCCCCCACCACCACCAGATGGCTTTTATAGTTCTCCTGCTGAGAAAAAAGAGGGCTGTTAGAAACTTTATTCCTATAAATGCAGAGCCATTACTCTGTTTTAATGTGCACGTCTGCACATCATACACTCGTGTTTGCCACAAGCCCGTGGCGTCAGGGGAAGGGCAATAATGTCAGACAAATTGTGTAAGTAAATGGGCGGTAGGTCGTCCTGGAGATGAGCGCATTGCCTCTCTGCATGCCAATAAGACAGTGAGGTAGCATCTCGCTGAAAAATTATTTATTGAAATGCAAAAAAGAGAGAAGGCTCAGAGCAAAGATGCTGACAGGACAAAAACCTGTCGCCATCCATCTCAGTTTGCCAAGTTTTCCCTCCACAAGTCCGCTCCTCGTCCTCTCCCAGCGAGGAGAGGTGTTCCTAGAAATATTGCAAGAACAGCTGGTGTGCCTGTGTGGTCTTAAGCTTTTCATGCTGTGGCTGAATGGGGAGGGTTCCACGGTTTTGATGGACACCTTCGAGGTTGATAATAAAGGCTTATAATTGAAACTGAAGCTGAAACAAATTCAAAGTCATTCGTTCAATGTAATCCTAATATTCATGCTCATGTTTTTCATTCTGGCTAATCCGTGTCCTCTGACACAGAGGCCATCTTCTTTCCATTAGCACTGTTGTTATTGTTACTGCCAATCTCTTTCCTGGGAGATCAGCCTGTGTTACAGAGAAACTGCATAAAGAAGTTTAAATCACCAACGTCGGCGACTCTGTTTGCACTCGCTGAGGTAGTATGCATCAATCACCTCACCACTGTTGGGTGAATGTGATTTAAGTGGGAGCTCCTGTTTTGTCTCACTGAGTTTTATATCTCACTCACTTTACTGTTCCTTCCCTGTCTTACTGTATTGTTTGAATCAATGTCTTTATCTCTACCATGTGATTCATTGTTAGAGAGATATATAAGCCTATTTCCAGTCCTGGGCTGGGCTGTGCCTCTGTGGTCTCCAGGGCTATATAGGCCCTCCAGCAGGGCCGGGCTCTGCTGCTGCTGCTCAACCCCTGGGCTAGCCCCTAGTCCAGCTCGCTCTTCTGTGATCAACACTCCTCTGCTACAGGTTCCCCCCTCTCTCTTCTTCTATTTTCACAACCAGGCAGGATAAGGCCAGGTTGTTCATTGTGACAATGAAAGAGAAACCTAATTGACTCTTCCTCTCCTCTTCCTCATCCCTCCAGCTTGTCTACAATGAGCCTTGAGGCTCTTTTTAGCCTGAAGCCATCCTTCTGTCAAGGGACATTATTCTCCTTTGGTCACAGCTTAAGAGGCTAGGTTTCTTCTAGGCAGGTAAAACTGGGGTGACAGTTGGACAGAAAGCAGCTTTGATCTCCACTGTCTTCACGTTGCAGAACCAAGATGACAGGCAAGGGAGTCTTAGGAGCACTTTATTCCACCAAAGGTGCTGGAGAGAAAACACTCAGGCTTGTAAAAATGCCTGCAAATCTTGGCTCTCACATTCACTGAAGCCAAAACAATACCTAAGCTGGCCCCTTGCGGGTCCCCTATAGTGTCTTCCAGAGACTAAGGGAGAATCATTTCTCACTGGAGATGCGCCCTGTGTTAGAGGCGCCATATGGAGGTGGTGTTTTATCATTCTCCTGCCTGCCCCCATTAAATATCTATTTTTACCTTAGCATTCTTCTGTGGCCTGGTATGGTACACAAAACACCTACAGTGAAGCACCACCTCCTATAAGAAGTAATATTGGAGGATACACTCCGGGTGTGGCTGATATTGCATATAAAAACCGTTGCAAGCATTGATTGAAGATACATTTGTAGCAACCTGTGGTACCTT
The DNA here is from genome assembly GCA_900302755.1 of Chromis chromis. NCBI lineage: Eukaryota > Metazoa > Chordata > Actinopteri > Pomacentridae > Chromis > Chromis chromis. The sequence continues at coordinate 45,847 of OMNN01051419.1, forward strand.
TTCATTCCATATTATATTTTAACAGATTTGATAGTGCTCAACAAAAATGCCACAAGGGATGGACACAACAGCACATCATATATACAGTTTAATAGAAAATAATACAACAGCAGCATTTTATAGCCTCTAAAACTGCTGTAGTGCTGTTTGAGTGCTTCACAGACACAGTTTCTATAAAACTGGGACATTATAAACAGGCGTTTAAAATGGGATTTACATTATATTGTGTCCTTACAATTATGTCCACCTATTGCATTTTATCAGTAATGTATGAGACAGATGTGACATCTACATGTTCAAACAGCTGTGGATTGCACATGACAGTGACATCTTATCAATGAAAAACAAGAACGGCAGAAGAAGATCTCATAGCACGAGAAGCAAACTCTTTTGCAAAACTCATAATGAGATATTGCAGAAGCTTCCATATACTTGCTTTTATGTTTGATGCCTGCAAAGTAATTATCTTGACATTTTATATGACCAAAAATTATTGATATACATGTTAAAATAATGATTAAAGTTCCGTGATGTCAAAACAAACCGGCAGGGAGTGATTCATTAAAAGATGTCTGACACATTACTGACACACATCAAATGCATAGAATCCAATAAAAACACCTAATAAATGCTGTGTGTGGTTTAATATGATGGAATGTGGAGAATTTCATCATGACTCCAGGCTTTCATGTGGTACTATGACAAAAAAAGAAAAGCCTGTGGATAACATTGCTTTATGTACACTGGCAGTGTGCATCCTATCAAATCTGGTTTACTGGTAAACTGACATTGCATGTTGGCATCAGCAACGGTGGAAGGACATAAAAACAGAAGGGAACCCTGATGAGTATGTGGCATTTAGGTCTGTTATTATGGCTGTCTGTCTCTATCCTATCACAGAAGCTTAATGCAGGCGCACTTTACACTTCCAAGTTTAAAGTTCTATTAATTGATTCTTCTAATGTTCAACTTTTTAAATATGTATTCTGATGAGTGCTACACTTTCACAGTATCTAGAAATGCCAAGTGTATAAAGGGAAGTTTGCCCTGTGTGGTGCTGCTCTCAAGTCCGCAGACTCTAGGTAATGTGACAGTGCAGCCCAAAGCACTCCATCCTTACCCTTGCACAGAGGGAATAGGGAAAAGGGGAAAGAGATGATAGGTAAACAGAGCCATTAGAGACAAATCTATTTCTGAAGAAAACAAAATCACATCATCAAACAAGAGAAAAAGAAAAATATGATCCTGCAGCCCTTCGGGGCCCAGCGTTGCAATGATAGCCGACTATGGCATTTGTCTTTATCAGTCTGCCTTGAGGGAGGGAGAGCGTGGTGGGAAGGTGTGAGAATAAAAAGAGAATGAGAAAGACCATGGAAACAAAGAGCCCTGCGCCTTCTTTACTCATCACAAAAAGCAAGACGCATTTGTTTCTTTTCTGACTTCATGAGACGCGAACAGCTTGTGTATGATTAGTCCTCTTTCATACGTGTTTTGTGGCTTTGCTGTTGGTACGAAGTGGCTTTCAGATGGTCATTCTTTAAATATAGCAGAGTGAAGGGCTCGGTGGACAGCGAGCCACAGCATCATCAGTCATGACTAGCCTGGGGAGGCTTACGCAGCTTCATCAAAATGACAAGATTGACTTTCCAGATTTTATCCTTTCTCTGTGACATTTGGTTGTTTATCCTGCTTTGCAGTAGCAGCACCAGAGTCTTTATAGTGCCTTGTGTACAAAGTAAATACAGCTCAACAGATTATGGTGGCCTTAAAATTGCATTATAATAATTACATGAATTGGAATATGTATTATTAACTGTCCTAACACCAATTGCTTTAGAAATACACTTTTTTTTAATCTGTCGTTGCCATTTACCATAATGAAGTCACCAAAGATAGTTTTAAGCCAAAACATTTGTACAGTTATGCTAGTGGCTGTACATAGGCACAAAATGCTAATATTATGTTCACAGTGAAAATACAGACTTTAATCAGGTTTAATGTGTGAGTGGTTTTGCAGGTATTTGTCCATCAACCAAAGAATTTTACAGCTTGAACATTTGACTTTATTATGGCAAAATTTAAGTGAAAAATATGTGTGCAAAACAAAATAGCGAAGCATCCAAAAAGTATTAAGAAAAGTCAGATGACAATCCACCCTCTAAACTGAGTAGGATTCATTGCTGACGGACTGATCAAATAGCAGACGTCCAAAAGTCTTAACTGATATACATCGATCAGGCATAACATCATGACCACCTTCCTAATATTGTGTTGGTCCCCCTTATGTGGTCAAAAATGCTCTGAACCATTGGACATGGACAAGAGGACCTCTCAGGGTGTCCTATGGGGTCTGGCACCAGGACGTTGGCAGTGGATCTTTTGGGTACTCTGGCTTGTGCAGTGGGGCCTCTGTCAATCAAACTGTTCCACTGCATCCTGTTGATGCTTGATCAGAATGGGGTCTAGGAAGTTTGGGGGTCAAATCAACATCTTGGGCCATTGTCATGTTCCTCAAGATGTTCCTGATTGTTTGATGTTGTTGCCATGTGGTGGGGTACATTTTCCTACGGGGGTAGGCCAGTGACATTTGGGATTTCCATTTGCATGAGGGAGTGTGCTTGTTCTGGGACCATGTTTATTTGGGTGTC
>OMNN01051420.1:0-33921 GCA_900302755.1 Chromis chromis
ACAGTTTTCAGTGCAAACTTCTCTAATTATATATATCTATAATATCTTGTCACTCATTGTATCTAATTGTAGAAATATATTTGCAGTATTAGACTCGAACAGTTTCATCTACTAAATTAAAACAAAGTATTTGGGAAATTACATTGAATTTGCTAACATATTGCAAGGGTATTTTTTATGCATTTTCCTTATAAATCTTACAATTTAATTGTTATTCAAAGTTACAGTCTATTTTTGTAAATGTATCAATTATTTTGTGTAATCGAAAACTCTGTAAAATCAGTAAAATATAGGTTGAAAGTTCTGTAATTCTTTTTATTTTTTACAGTGTAGACTAACATATTCAACTAAACAACCCCTCTGCCCCTGCACTCTCTCTGCTACCAGAGGATGGAGAGGGGTGATGGCGGGTTAAAAAGGGGGGACGCATTATGGTCATTTTACTAACAAGGGGGCACGGCATCCTCTCTCATACCCCCTCACATCACCTACTGGCCTCACCTGAAATAAATACACTTAGGTGATGCTGTCAAAAATGAGTTAGTGTGGTTGACAGCCAGAGACATACATGCAATGAATGGAAAATGTTCACTATTCCTGATCCAGTTCTGCTGTATGTAAAGGGATCTTGTAATGCAACCATAACATATTTTGCCTTAGATCTGTTACACTAACTATCCATCTTTCTCCTATAGAATAGAACACACTATATATTTAAGTATTTGAATATGTTGGCTTGCAGATAACCCTCTTCCCACCACTGTGGTATGGTAACATAAGCCCATTGTCAGTTCTCTGGCTCATCTCCAAGTTTCTAATTCCCTACCACCTACAGATAAGGAGAGGTTAACTGGGCACAGGTCTGCCCCATTGTCCTCAATGATCCTCTCCAGGCTCTCTTTGCCTCTTGACCTGCTGTCAACTCCAAGCCTGCTCTTGCTCTGTTGCCTCTTAGTAAGCTGAATGAATACCATATGGTGTACAGTAGCGGTCCCTAAATGAACACAGCAAGAGGCTATTCAAATAGCTGCACATTGTTTTTATTCACTCCGGTATGGTGTCTGGGATCATCAATTATTCCATGCTCACCGCGTTCTCACCTGCGAATCCTGTTGATATGTAAATAATTGGCATTCAAAGGCAACATATTGTACAAATGCAGGAGCCAAGTGTGATCTCGATGCATGTGAAAGCAGGGTGTAGATGAAGGGTAATTGAGGGTCATACAAAGCATCTCACTTTGACAGTGGAAGCTGAAGGTCGTGTCTTGACAGTATTTGCCCAACCTTAGCCTAATAGAACTAATTGCCTAAACCTAACTATAGCAAAACCATGCTTTGGTTGCCATGAATGGATTTCGTAGGAACAACACTTAAAAAGATACAGTACATCTGTGAATATAAAAAACCTTCTCTCTGTTGCAGTGAAATGCAGTGTGGTCAGTGGTTAATTTGGAAGATCTGCTTGACTTCATCCTACTAAGTGTATTTTGTTAAGTATGAATATACTTTGAATGATTTTTAATTGTCAACTTTCCACAACATTTTGGAGTGAGGCATTGATGGATAAAACAATATTGGTTGGTAAAATGTTGACTGTTTTTTTTTTTTTTTTTTTTTTTTTAAGTGGGAAAACATAGATTGAATATTTGGTTTGCTAATTCAGACCTGTGGAGTTTGTATCTTTCTGGTTGTCTTCAGTCGTTAGACAACCACAGGGGTTTGCCAGCTTGTTGCCAACGTCTCGCCGTGGGTTGGCAATTGTCGGTGAACAACGCTGCTTTAAATTCAGAGCAAACTGCACCCAGCTGTCAGATCGTTTGTATATCTTTACCTTGGTGAACACTTCCAATCATTTCTGTGCACTCACTGTTGTCCAACAACACTCATGGGCTTTAATCCAGAAAAAAACACATTTGCCTGGTTCGTGAGCGAGTCTGGTTTTCTTCCCAAAAAACCACAAGTTGATCAATGTATGATTGGTGAAAAACTGATTAATAATTTTGTCACACACATAAGAACGTTGCTGCTGCTTTGTTTAGGTGCACCAAACCACCCATAATATCCAGAAAGGCTGCCAAAATCCTGCTTGGAGCAAGGACAGAACACATTATTACACAGTCGCGCCTTCACATAACGAATTGCTTCAGACTTGTGCTGCCTGTCCAGGCGCTGTTCCCCAGCCGAGCTCGCCCTATCCTTTCTAAAAAAAAAAAAAAAGCAGACAGATGGTGGGTCTTTCTCCTTCACTTCCCTAATATCGTGGAGTGGTCTGTCTGACCATCTTCAGGAATCACCCACAGCTTCTATTTTTAAAATCAGGCTCTAAGAATGAGATAATTTGTACCATCATCATCCTCCTTTTCCCTTTTCTACATCACCTTACTCTACTCAACTCCCCTCCCTAAAGGCCATGTCATTACTTCACCCCCTCACCACTATAGCAACTGAAATGAAACATTTTACACTGAAATCAACCAGCTGGATTACAGTGACTCACTCTTGGCTCTACTTTCCGCCTGTGTTTTCTCCACCTCTCTTCGCCCTTTGCAACTCATGCCCTTGTCTGTGGCCTTCCCAAATTGATGCATTTCACATTCTTTCCTGTTTTCCCTTCAGTCTGGGGAGCAACACACCCTCATCTCTAAGCTGCCTTCAGTCCTGCTCAGGATTGCGCTCCGCGTCTTCTGGGTGTGCTGCTTCTCTATCCTTGCACTAACCTTTGACCACCTGGCTGCTATTTCTCTCTGTCCTAGACCTCTAATGACATCTTATCTCTGCAGCGAGGACTCCAGAGTCACTACTGATGTGCCATCGTAGCATGAAAAGCCATCTTTTCAGACAGCTCTCACCTACAACATTATTTACTGGAAGAGTGTGGATTTTTTGGGTTTCCTGACAAAATATCATACACTTCCTCGCACAAAGCTGTGTGTAAGCTGAGTGCCACCTACAGACATTATACTCCATCACATGCTATGCTGCATCTGTGCAATGGATGTGCCGTGCTTGTGGCAATGTGTGACAATTTTAGGTGCTGCCACTGCACATTGCTTTCTCACATATGACTGTACTTCCATCTTTTTTTTAACACTGTGTCCTAGGTGTATTAGGACACTGAAGACTGAATTTTACTACATTTTTATAACACATTGCTAAAGAAATGGCATTTATTTTGAAGGAAAGATATACAGCATTGTGCAAGCATATTTGTCAATCAACATATTTGACATAAATAAATTAAAAATAAAATAATTTGCTAAAAAATTTGCAATCCTACTTGCAGAGAACAGCTTGATAAAGTCACGGGCATGAAATCAAGGAGTTTCTATACCAGCTTTGGTGAAAGTTTTTTTCATGTTTTTCAGCCAGCATAGTTTTCAATTCACCCACACGAGAGAATCGGCACTGCTCTTCTAATGTGCTGCTTTCACCACGCAGCCTTGGTGGACACTGCTTAAGGCCAAAACTTTGCACAACAAATGTTTTCTGCCACATTTGTCATTCACCCTTCACATCTGAAGGAACAGACGTGCTCCTATTTGAATCAATCCGGCTGTCTACACATAAGGTAACATAACAGCTATTTCTTTAAACTACACAGCCATAAATGCAGCCCGAATCATATTTTTTATGCTTAGTATTTTCCTGTGATTTCTATGCACACGGTTATTGTACACTGCACTCTGAATATGGCTGTGTGCTGGGCTCTGAGTGCTTCCAGAATGTAGTTGACCTACAGCTCAATACTGTGGCTGAACGCCTCCGGTGTGGACACAGATGGAGCATCGGAGCTGCTGCTGCTCCTGCTCTGCTAATGTGCTGCTCACAGTACGCCTTCTGTGTAGACACAGTTTAATATTTACATTGTATCAGTGGGTAGTATTTACTGTTGTGACTTTTTTTTCATAACGCTTGCATTTTCTATGTTGTCTTGGTTTAGGAGTTTTTTTGTATCTTTACATTGGAGATACTGCAGATCTTGTCATGCTTGTATTCACAAGAGTCAGAGTCAGTGATTAGGAGGTATATGTACTAGAGATGTACATTTTAAATAATTTTCTTAACTGATAGCAGTTTTATCAATCTATAATTGAATAATTATTAACACAAATCTAGTGCACAATTGTCAATTGAAGATGAGATAAGATAAAACTTTATTAATCCCGAACATTGCTCAGAAAAAACTAATGGCAAAACAAAAAAAACATGCAGTGCCTTAAAAGTAAAAAAAGAAAAAGAAAAAGAAAAGAAAGAGATAAGTAAGATACAATACTGAAATAAAATAAGTAAGGTCAAAAAAGGATAGAATAGAACAGTCAAAAGTAATGTTGGCAGTTATACTAAGCCTTAGTATAACTGCCAACATTGTGATATTACTTATTACCTTAGTAACTAAGGTAATAAGTAATATCACACATGATAATGAAATATTGCACCATACGAAGAGCATCTCAGGCTGCTGGAAACTTTAGCATTTGCTAATAAAACTATATTAAAGCACAGACATGTGACGTTTGCTGCAAAAGTGGCTTCATTACATTAGGACACTGTCCTCGTAGACACCAGAAATCTTGAGTGTATGAACTCTGGTGGGAGGCCATTAACTCTCACAGAAATCTTTATCATGGTGGCCCGTTTCTAGCTAAACCCTGACAATGCTCTCTGCTTGCCAATATGGAACTGCCTGTAGTCGAAACAACTGCTGTAAGAGGCTCCACCTGGTGGTGCAACCAGGTACTACAGCCAATCTACAGTACATTTTCTGACATGCATGTACCTCGTCTTCTGCCTTGTCAGTTATTATATTTTTAATCGGTTGAATGATTAACAGCAATTATTATTTACATTCCTTGATCACATTGATGTGTAGGTAGCAAAATGCAGCTAAGATCGATTGGAGTGTGATTTTTAAAGGTGTTTGGGTCATCTAAATATCTAAATAATTAAACAGATTGCTTTTTCTTTTTACTTGATAATGGCAATTAATACACAAAAAATAAATAAATAAAGGGTCACCAAATGTTAGTAAATCGAAATGTTATATTGAAATGTATCCTGAAGGGAATATTAAATGTTTGCATTAAATTTAATGACTTAGCTTCATCCAGAATATCATATGGAAACCCCATGGTGGCGTTATCTTTGTCATCAGATCAGAGACAGATGGATATTTCTGCCCCCCGTCCCCAAGATACAGAGAACTACACTTAACAAAAAAATGTCCTCCATTCCCAGTCTGGAATGGCTTCCATTTCATTTGCAGAGATGGAGCAAAAATAAACAGCAATTAATGGGGCCTGAATGGAAACAGGCATGAGGGAGATGTGAGGCAGTGATTCCTGCTTTGAAGGAGAGCTTCTAAGAGCCCTCAGCTCCTTTCATGTATAATAGAGTAATAAAGCAGGCACTCTCTCAAGCAGGTACGATATTTCATTACCATTCCCCTGGGCTAATCAGTAAGCCCTCGGGAATGATTCCCCCATGTTTACCCAAAGAGTGCAAAAATAATACTGATGGGTACTGTGATAAAGAGGGTCAAAAATTGTTGACATTATAGGAGGGATTTGATTGTGCCATGTCTTTCTTTTGCTGTTAGAAATGCCTCTAACATAATTTTGAAAGGTTTCCCCTCTCTTGGTTTGCCACTGCAGCTTATTTTAACAGTCTGAACCCCGAGCAGTTTCTGTGTATTTTTTGCACTTTGATACATTTTTACTCACTGTGGGCTCATTTTTTACTGCAATATAAAATCCATCTATCGAAAGAGCACAACCATGGCTACAAGTCAAGAGAACTCAAAATGCCTTTTGCACAGTATAACAAATTTATAATGTCATAAATCATTTAAAAGGAGAAAAGAAGCAAAAGTTGAATTTCTTTTATTACTTCTTTAACAAAAACTGAAAAAGCCTGAAATCATCATATATAGCATTTTTTTTATCTGAATGCCCACAGGTGTTACCAATACTGGAGAAAAGTAGTGGGCCTAAATACTACAGATATTTTACAACATATTTTTTACACCCCTAGAAACTAGGTGTTTTCACACTACTTTGCACATCAACTCAACAACAAGATACTTCCCCATGTTGAATGCATCTTCTGACAACTTGCTCCTCTGTATACTGTTTTTGAACCATGCTGCATCTATTTTATTGACCAAGTTTTTTTTTATTTTGGTCTCAATCGCTTCCACACTGCCTTCTCTCTCTTTTGTGTAAACACAGCCTGCAGATCAGCCGAAAAGTCCCTAAAGTTTTTGCACGAGTGTTCATATCTGAATCACTAATGGCTTCCCAGTTGTGCTGATAAACGCAGAGTGTTTTGTTTTTAGCAAAATCTGAAAAGCTGTTTACTTTTGGCAAACTTTTGAATGAAACACGTAGAATAAAAGGATTTTGATTAAATATCACAATTTAAGTTTAGATGTGGTCAATCATCTAACAGAACAGTGCACACATGATGAGTTCAAGGACTAAAAGATGAAGATGGAGATACCATAGAGCATGTTATCTTCTAAAAAAAAAAAAAACCTCCAAAATTAGACCATTTATCAGAGCTAGAAACTTTGGGGCAGTCCTTGAACTCATCATGCACTGTTCTGTCAAACATCAGGTTTCTGTGCTTAGAGGGTTAAATTGTTTATTCATACATTTTGCATATTCTGTCAAGCCTGATGATGATTCCACCTGCAAGGAGAGATTCACGAGACTCAAGAGTGTTTATTAGTCACATGTCCATACAGCTTGTGCAATAAAAATAAGGCATTATAAAGAACATTCTTTAAAAACAACACAAAAACAGAAAAAGTCATGTCATATGTTGTTGAGATGTAGAACTTCAAAACTGTACTGACTGGCCTAAGAGATACTATTTAATTGATTTAGTAATGTACTTATAGGAGTGATGGCTCTTACCACTGAAATTACCACCCATCAAGCTGTGCAAAGTTTTGCAATTACTTCCCGAGTCATCGTCAGAAGAGCTTTTATCTGTACATTACATGTGATCACGTTTCCCTGCAAAAACTCTATGTTGTAGTTTTCCTGCATATCTCGTGTTAAAGTTGACAATAATTTTTCTGAGATCTGCTGCAGCTTTTTTATTTTATTTTGTTTTAATGACAGGCAGTCCTACCTGAATAAATGGCTGAGGTCTCAGATAGAGCTCCAAACACACAGCGAAAGGTGATGAGTAATACATTTATCTTAAGTGAGCTTGACAATAAGATAAGGCTTTAAAAAAAAAATTTAAAATTAAACAAAAGCAATTACTGCTGATTGAGATTACTGAAATTGAATGGAGAAAAGCACCGTGACAGTTTTGAGGACTGTTCAAGGCCAGTATCAAACAGTATGCATGTTGATGCCCTTTGTGAAGTTCTGTAAATAACATCTCTATAGTTATCACGGTTGAATGAAGTTATTATTGCCAACTCCAGACTTAAATTGGTGTGTACAACCTAGTTCCGATGAGGCATCGTTTATACCAATCAAACATTATTGTTCTCACTAGAATTTAGTTCTCTGTCCAACCTTATCATCATTTCACATTTCCAAATAGCTACAGATATGTTCCACTATTAGCTAGAAGCCACCAGTATTAATGTGAATGTTTCAAATGTTAAACTTTTCCTTGATATTTAAGCCACGACTCAATATTTTTCTGTTGACTGCAGGTCAAAAGACAAATATGAAATGTAGAATATGTTGTTCCTCTGATGAACCCATAGAGAATTATCACACACCTCTGCAGTGTCACAGTGTTATGGAGCTTTTTAATATCTTTCAGCTCATTGTTTTGCTTTTACAGTCCAGAGTTGTCTTCCTACTGTCCTCATCAACCATGATTCCAGTTGCTTACTGTATCTGTTTTTAGCAAAAGAGCTCTAATAAAGCCAATATGTGCTACTTGCCCAGCAGGAAACATCAGCCTGACAGAGTTAGCTAGTTAGCCATTACAGGATGAATTCCCTATTATTCCCTCAGGAAAAAAACAAAATGCAGCCAAAAGGAGGGTGAATAATTGACTTGCATTCATATATTGGCCACAAAACACAACTCCAAATGAATGGTAATATTGCTCCATGTCTGCTGTTTTAGATAGGAAACTAAAATAGCATGTATATGTTGTGTTTACAGCTTGTTAGATTTTGACCTGAATAATTACGGCGCACATTTCTATGTGTGCGAGTGGCAAATTCCTTTTGAAGCAGCACAGCATTGTCATCGGTCCTGCTGGCTTTTAATGTGCCTTCATAAATATCGTGCTCACCTTAATCCATGCACATTACCTTTCATGTTGCTTTTGGGTCTTTTACACCCTGTTATACATGACTTATGCTGCAGATTACCCAGGCCGGCCTTTAAGTTACAGATGATGACAGACAGATTTGGTTTAAAGCACAGGGCCTCTTATTGGGAGACAGTTCCAATTAGTCAAGACTTTATGAACTGCATTCAGCTAATGCTGTCATTAACAGTGCATGGGCGATTGACTGGCACTCTTTCTCACAAACCTTTGCTCCCTTTGCAGTTAGTCTTGTTAGTAGAATTGCCCACCACGCATGTTATATATTCAGCCTACCACACTGGATGTTTCCATGTGTATTTGTCCATGATGTCATTACTTGTTTACAATTTATTGGTGTGTTCCAGTGTTCCCATATGCAGTGGGGGCCCTTAACACTGAGCTAATGTGGGAAGAGGTGGTTTCCTCCATGATGAACTGCTTCAGAACTGATCCCATTATTTCCAGGCCTGTGCCTGGCAGCGGCTGTAAAAGACATAAAGTCTTGGTGCTTAATCCTGTTAGTGCTGCAAACCTGACACTGCTTATTGGCTCTGTGGTAGTGTGTGAACATTCAGGACCTAACTGTTTGCCCTCTAAATATACTGTACAGAATTAAATTATTACAGTTATACTTTGCTGCCATTGCACTGATATGGCCCATTTTTGCTGTGAGAGGAACAACACATGGTTTGATAAATCAGGTTTTAGTTGTTTTTTTGTTGTTGGGCGCATTCTGTACACATTTTGAAACAATCAGAGCAACTGCAAAAAGATGATAAATTAATGAATGACGTTAAGGTCATGATCATTGAGGAAGCAGTGAATGTTTTAGCATATCTATTTCAGGTCTCCTTGATAGAGGGCGGGTGCTGATGACAAACGGAGTAAAGTTACTCTGCAGGTGAAGATGGATTGGCTTGTCAGCCTGAGGGATCAGAAGTAGCTGTGGTTTGGCAGGTCTTTGTCAGGACTGGGATCAGGGGACCACGCCTAGAGGAGGGACACCAATGGTTTAAGGTGGTACCAGAGTAGAAATAGAACAGTAATATTCACTGTGGCATAGAGACCACATACTATGACTGCTGAAATGGCTATTTGTCAATGTGCTACGCTTGAAAGACAAAACAGAGGTCGGTGAGCACTCACTTTTTAAAAAGTATCAAGGTTCTATGAAGTCACTTTATTATTCGTAGTGTACAAGCTTACTCTAAAATTACAAAGAACCAGAGAAGGGGTTTCTTTATTAATTGAAATAGAGTGGGCAGAGATTGTCTGGTTAAAGGCAACAAAGAGATTCTTGACCAAAAGTTTTAAAGCCACCCACTTTGATACACAAAATCACAACATCTCACTTGAAAATAAGTGTCCTATTGCAGAGGATAATGGACCAATCTGCATGGTAATGGATATATTTGGAATGGTAAGTGAGGAGTTAGACAAAGCTGAAATGGGCTGTCATGGTTTGGTAATTGTCCTGGGGAAAGCATACAATTGCTTCTCATGGAAAGATGAATATAGCATTCAAGAACAGGGGACTCTCAAAGACAAAAACACTCGCCTGAGAATATTGACTCTCGGCTAAATTAAGGCTCTGAGAACTGAGCGTTTAGCATGCAGTTTGCCTCTTAAACTTTTATGTCTGCCAACACTTATTATTGTAGTAATAGAAAAAATAGAAAATATGAAAACATTTCACATCATGATTGCGGTTTTTAAGCACATGCATAAAAAAAAAAAAAACAGTTACATTTATATGTGTGTGTTAAATGCTGTAAAGTATAGAAAAGTATTTTGATTTGACACATATTGTTGTGAATGCATTTGCACTTGTGTCACGCCTCCTGTCTGAAGGTAAAAGTGCACAAATAACCATGAACTTCAGAAGTTGGGTGAGCATTGACAGTATTTTACAGGACTGATTGTGATTATAGTTTTGAGCCTGTTGCTGTCTGTTTTCACTGATGTGCCAGACACATTATTATTACTGTGTCATCAGACTGAATTAGTTGACTGAAAGGGACAACTGTGCACTGTGCAGCTTCAAAAGCAAATATTGTATATCATGCCATATAAAAAAATGACCTGTCTGCTGTTTCTACCGTATGCTAGGTGGGCTCTACAGTGGGATCAATACGCTTTGAGTGTAGCTCTGGAGTGAAATTATGACCTGTATGAACACGTTAAGTTTAAGCTGGGGTAAGCAGAAATTTTGTAAGGGACTTTATGTCCTAAGCCCCTCCCACAAGACAGGATTGGGCATATTTACATGCAACACATGCTTGATTATAAGCATTAACATAAACATGAAATTGCATTAGTCACAGCTGCAGCTGCGAGCCTTTGGCTACAGTTAGCAGAAAGCTAAACTTTTAGAAAGATTTGCCATAGTCACTCATTGCTAGCTTGCAAGATAAATCCACCAACACAGTCTACCTAATTAAACTAACTAACCATGGTAACACATTTAGCTGGGAAAAAGTTAGCAGCTTACCGGTCTAGGAGAAGAACAACAAGCTCGGGATGGAATAGTTACTGGATGAACTGAACTCCAGAGTGCACTTTGTTGATACTGACAGGTGCTTTAATGTGTTTATTGTCAGACACTTTGATACATCTGTCTCCTTTTTTTGAGGGGCTGCTTTGGATTATAGGCAGTTGCTGCCAGAGTAACGACTTTTCCTGCAGGATTGTCTGACCTGCAGACACATCTGCATTTGTGGATCAGCCAATAGAAACAATGTCCTCTCTCCGAAAAGACCTGTGAGTGGCCAAAGTCTCCTTTGACAAGGCAGATTTTCTAAAGACTGAAAATAGAGCCAAAATGAGGTGCAGAAGTCTAGTTTAATCTCAGACCACTTAAATCATAAAATGGTGAAAGATTATCATTTGCTCAGTGATTTAAAAAAAGAAAAACAAAGCTACCTGTCTACCGCGTCTTTAAATATAGCCTTACTTTGTCATCGGCAACCATATACTCATTATCACTGCTGTTGTACCTTTTTCCGAAAGTGTGACGTGCAAATATGTCAATTAATTAATTAATTAATTAATAATTTTTTCTAATATTATAGACATCAAAGTGCCCATTAAAAACAACAGTGTTGCTGTTAAATTTCATTTCCAGACTGAATGCCCATGTTTTATGAAAACTACAAAAAAGCTGTTAGTGAATTATTAATGAATTGCTGATTTGCCGTCAAATTCAATCAAACTGCTTCTAACTAAACATTCATAGATGCACTTTTAATTAGGTCGGATGGTGCTCCTGCTGAGTGATAACACAGACGTCATACACAATCTGAGCCAAGCTGTGTTTGATGCTTCCGGCCGTGTTGAGATACACTTTCCCAAAAAGATGTTCACCAACAAATTTGATGCCATTCAATGCATTGTGCAGAACAAACATCTAGAGACACATTATCTTGGCTGCTATATTTACTATTGATGATGAATGACAATTTTTACATATGCACTGACAATGTCAGTAACAACTGAAAGTAATTATCGAGTATTACCTCCTTGTCAATTATAGGTTTTGTTATGTGAATGCATTTATCAAGTGAATTCACACCAGGCTGACAAAAATAGACTGCCTAAAGACCATAGCGTGCGGAAAAGCAGCCATATCCACTGAGACACTGGTAGTTAGGTTTAATACCTGCTCTAGCTGCCCTGTGTTGTGTTGAATTTTGATCAAGTCGTTAAAAAAAAACTGCAACATTGTGGAGACATCTTGCAGAGCTCATCCCAGAGACCTGAACTGTTGAACCAATGACACAGTAGTGCCCATAATGTAGGCACTCATCAGTCACAAAGAGTAGATCTGTGTGTGTGGTTTGTATGTGTGGTGTGTGTTGCACGGTGCTGCTGCTGGAGACAGACCTCTCTCAGACAATGCATCGTAGACGAATTAGAAACAGAGTTGGTGGGATGTGATATAATAAAATAAGACTTTAAATCTATTACCTTAATTTCTTGATTAACAAGAGCAGAACCAATAACAATGGAGCTTATTAATCCTGTGGTCTTCAAAGATTTAACCCTGGGGTTTGTTTAATATTGGGTTTCAGTACCCATCCTTGGTTTCATTTCACTCAGATCAGGTGAGATTGTGTAAAGAGAAACAAAGCCCAAACAGGAAGTGGGACATAGTAGAGCTGCAATAGAAGGGCTGTATTTTATTTAAATTCTGCCTTTTTCTCTCTCTCCAGATTTCTGCCTACTGCAGCTTTAAGTCCAGTCACGAAGATAGACAGGACAAATGTTTTGTGAGAGGGCACAATTACGATAACACTAATAATAATAATAATACATGATACTTATATAGCGCTTTTCAAGACACTAAAAAGGCTTTGCCTAGTATATTCTTGACTGATCCAAATCACAATGTCCGCATTGTCACATTGACAGCAGTCACACATTAATCATTAGTATTCAGCTGTGGTGAAAGCAGGAGGCAGAGGTAAAATGATGAAAATGAGGGTAAACATGGTTTGTATGGGTAAATTGTATTCAGTGCCATAATAAATCGCAAACATTTTATGTATTGCCACATGAATCATGTAATGCAGATTTGCAGTATTTATGAATTACTTCTCTCGTCTAAAACAGATGTGATGTTGGTGCTTGGCACAGGATTGCCACAGAAGCTGCTCACACAAACCAGTTTAATTGGAAGCAAGCCTGAAGAATATGTGTACATATTGCTGCAGGATTTCCAGATGTTGTTATGCATTATATGTCCATAAAATACATGTTGCTGCATTCAAAGGTCATCTGCTTGTGTCCTGCACCCAGGGAGGCGGGGAAATTGCTCAGATGTGTAATTAATGCACACAGGTATAGTTCATGTGATCTAATTATGTACGTGGTAACTAATCACACACATGGAGCCCATTGACCAGATGCAGTGTTTCATCTCTCTCTCTCCTATGTAATTACTCTTTATTTCACAAACAGAGCATCATAAATAGCACTTACCCATTATTCCTTTTAATAACTCTGGTTCGCCCTCCCCTCAGCTCCCCCAAAAGAGGGCAAGCATAGCAATTACACGAAAATCAATGCACGTAATCATTGTGGTGGAGGGTATTCTTATGAGTTTGTTAAGGTTTGGTAAAAAAGAGCACGACTAAACCCTACAAGAGAAAACATTACAAAACAAGTATGTTTGCTGCCCTGGTTTTCAGAGTTGTTGTTTTTTCCATAAAGATACATATCTCTAAGTATTTTAACAACTGGAATTCCTTTTAAAGACAGCATTAAATCCTTGTGGCTTTGGTGGAAGTATAGCAACCCATTGCAAAGACAGGGCACTACCACAATAGCCATCTGTTAATTATATATGTTATTAATTAATACTTATGAAATAAAATTTTTTAAAACAAAATGTCTGTTCTTAGAGAGCACAGCAAGCATTGACATAAGGAAATTGAATTGTTATCATCAAAGTAGTTGAGAAAAACGATTGAAATGAAATGTATTTCATGTTTGGCATGAAATGATGTGAAATTGGCAGAGCGACCTTGGAAAGACCTGATTGAAGCAACACATGAGAGATGCCTGAAAATTGGCCTTTGGAAGCATCTGAGACACGGTTTGTGTTAATCGGGTTACGCTGGTAAAAATAAGCATCCTCTCAGGGTAGGACATGGCTCTCTGGACACAGACTAATCAGAATTATACCTGCCGTGTTGGTATTATAGTCCTGCAGTCCTTTTATTACTCTCTGCCTGGTCAACCTAATGTCCTGTAATATGATGGTAGGAAGCCTGCAAACCATGCCTTTTACTGAAAGGTTTGTTTTTTAATTCTTTGTGTAAAAATGTCTCTGCTTGCCTAATGGCTACAACACTGTGAGTCCTAATTTTCACAGCGTTGAAGCCAAGAGGCAGATCCTCCAATTAAGTGTTGTTATATCACCTGTTTGTTTGTTTTTTTGTGTGTTTTATAATGTCTAGACATTGTTGACAGGCAGTGTTCCAAGGCTCATATTCTTTGTCCTCTAAATCAACAGGATGAATGTTGTGGAGTTCAGCTTGTTCAATCTGTCAAATGAGCACTGCAACCCAGGCTATAGAAATGGCTGCTGCTGTAGGTGCTTGCTTTTGTTTGTAGCAATCACCATTCACTACTTTCAAACCTGATGAGCAGTGGGGAGGCCTATTATACACCCTCTCCACCAATGTGAGCTACAGTAGGTGCTAGTTCTGGCCTGGTTCTAGTGCAGGTTCGGAGTACGATCAACTTGCAAGACTTCTAAGAACTGGTTTGCTTTTACACAGGCCAATATAAATTCATTAAAAGTCGTATCAAAAGTATATATGACTGTTCAATATCAGTTTTGTTATTGGAGCTCTCTTCAGTAATATTCTGTAAATTTTATCAAGGACCAGTGTGCAGAAAGACAGTTTGTCTCTCCCACAGACCGCTACTGACAAGCCGATTAGGTCGTTATTCGCCTGATTTTTCCTGCCAGTTGATGTCGGCATTTGTGAACTCTGTTGCATAAGGCAATCGGTGTCTGTGAACGCTGCTCTATGTGAAGGCGTTGGCAACGGCATTTATATTTACAAGGGCATTTATAAACGCCAGCTGGCGAAATTAAAACATCGAACAGCTTGGAAAATGACACGAACACCTTATTCACACACTGCTGCTTCAATTTCACGTCCATATTGAGGGTCCGTTTTTTCTTCTTCTTTGGGTTAGGCAGACTAACTTAATTTTTTTTCCCCCTTTTTAATGGCAATCATTGGCATTTAGTTGGTCTTGTTGGTAACCATATTCCTGCCATCTGCCCCTAAATGATTCTTGGTTCCCAACCAGTAAAGTATTGGTGCTCCTCTGGAACCTTGACCAGTTTTCCTGGCTAGGACCCAGTTGTTTGACCAGCAAACCACAAAGAATTGGTTTGAGGTTAGGCAACTGTGAACCAGCCCTCCAACTGCCTTAGAAGAAAGGGTATCAGTAACACACAGATCAAGTGGCATAAGGGACACACCAGGGACCGGTTGAAATGACCTGAGCTACATCAACATTTTTGCAAAGTTAATGAGCTGAGAGATTAAATCACAAAGCATGAAAGGACATGCAGAGTATTGGCAGGAAGATTTGCTCAGGTAGTCATGATGGATTTTAATTGAGGGTACCATTTTGTCACTCAGGTATTAAGATGAATATTACGAGACTACGTCCTGTATTTTAGCCAAATCTTCCTTCCTTATGCCTATATTTTTATCTCAAGTCAGAGCTTGGGTATTTCCGATCACAATGTACTGTTAGTATGCATATTATTTAACTAAGCACAGAGAAAGATATGATTTTGCGTAATAAGAGCACAATTATGATTTTTTATTTTTGCACAAAACAAAAACAGAAAAGTAAAAAGCAATAGCAAAAACATGTATATAAAAAAGAACCCCAAAACACTCTTGAATACAAATAATCTGGACATATCCATCTGGGAACAAACCCCCAAGCGGACCCAGGACCTGCTGGACGAATTACTTATTCCTTACACAGACCACATCTCTGACCAGAGAATGTCTGGGGATCTCAAAGGAAGACCAGGAGGAGGTGTCTGGAGAAAAAGATGTCTAGGATGCTTTGCTCAGCTTGTGACCTTGACCCAGATAAGGGGCAGAAATTCATTTTATTTTCTACATTGTTATGGTTTTTATTTGGTCTATTGTTCAGTATTTTTTCTGGTGTTAGTGAACACTGTTAAATTGTAGGGATGTCCTGATCAAGACTTTTTGTGGTGGTAAGCAGAGAGCATTGTGGGAGTTTAGCTAGTTGAGGGGCACCATGACAAAATCTTCTGTAAGGCCTAATGACATCCGTCCAGCACATGTCAAGTAAATTAATCAGTCAGAACTGGTTGTTTCTTTGTCCCAGTGGGACATGGCTGCTTTTGTGGCTTATGTCTTGCATCTGCGGCTTTGCAAGCAGTTCAATGCATGATCAGTACAAAGTGTACAGAATTCCAGTTATCAGTTGATCAATTATTGATTGATATTGCTGAGCATGTTAAGTAAATTGGTCAAATTTACAACACGTGTGACAGCGGATGTAAGCAAAGGATCAGACTTAGGTTCTTCTTAGGTTCTCTAGGTGTCTTAGGTCTTAGGACATCCCTAATAAACACTATTTTAATATTACTTCACTAGGATTTTCTGCAGTATTAGTGTGTAGCACCCGTACAACCACTCTATAGAGGACTTACCTGAGAATGGCGGGTGCTTGGGTTCGTTATAGTTACAGGTGGATACCACGAAGGTGCACCTAAGTAAGTGAATACTTCCAACTAAATTAAAACTAGCAAATAACCTGTTTCATACTAAATAGAAATCACCTGTATAATAATAATGGGACCCAGAGATAGTATAACGTTTAGGCAAAATAGAAAACCCTTATTTAATGAACAGTTTGCAAAAGGATAAACAAATAACAATTAGAACACAATTCAAATGTCTCTTTCTCAAAGTTAGCTTAGCTTTAGTTTCACTCCAAACTTTCCTTATTGACAAATACCATTAGCTTTTTTCCCCAACTCACATTAGGATCCGACAAAACAGTGCAATATGACAGAACAATAGAATAGAAAGCGCGCGAAAAGTCCCAAAACTAACTTAGCGGCGGCGGTGGTGGGCCCACACACACACACACACACTCACTCACTCACACACTCACACAGTACTCACGGCTCCGGAGCTCATGGACCGGACAAAAAACTGTTTGGTCTTTCAGAAACATTTAGATCGTTGACATCACTTGCAAAACATTGAGATCGGTGAAACATCAAAGGCAGTAGATCGGTGAAACATCAAAGGCGGGTTGCTTGAGTGCAATGCAATGGTATGGTAGATGTAGCCTAGCGTTAGCCTAGCGTTAGCCTAGCGTTAGCCTAGCATTAGCCCGCGGTCGCCTCTTCCTCGCTCACCTCCGTCCACAGCTCACAGTTCAGATCCACACCGGTCCCACGGTCGGTCCCCAATCTCGAAACTCACACGGCCTCGTTGCTTGTGACTCACGGGTCTTCGGTTAACGTCTTCGAGTCTCCCGCTCGGGTTTTTTCCAAGTCTGTGGCTTGTTAGTCTCATTTGTTGCTCTGGGAAAACAATGAAAAAAGTTGCGTCTCCCTCTCTCCGCTCGGGTCCAGCGAGAAAAAGCTGCGTCCTCTCGGCTTGAGGTCCAGCGAGCAAGAGAGTGTCTTCCTCAAACGTTTTCCAGTTCCCTCCTACCTCGAGGTCAAGAGCATCACCCCCCACCTTATCACCAGCTGCCAATCACACTCGACCATGGGGTGCGTCTCTCAAAATGACCAATAAAACTGCGACTTACGACACTCAAAGATTATTATTTAAACAAAATAATAGCTATAATTATTCTCCCATAAACCTTCAGTTTAACAATCAAATAAAACTTTAGTGAAATATATTTAAATCACCAAAACATTAATATTTCCTGTCCAGTAATCTGAAATACTAGATCAGAATATTACGTGTCACTATTACAGAAAGTAATTAAAGTGCTTATTATTACTAATGTAATGACTTGTAGAATTATTGTAATGGATTTACATTAACCCATAAAGTTTGTTAAAGTCATAATAACTCAATATTACCACCGGGCTACAGACAAAAACACAAATGCTGCAGACTCATCGTGATATTGCCTGAATACCAGAACTAATGGAAACTTTGACACCCTCCAACAGGCGGTGGTGACTGGCCGTGGTTCCTGAGTGGTGCAGCTATGGGCAGGCCGGAGGGGTTGGCCAGGCCACCTCTGGTGTCAGCTATGGCGCTTTCCCTCCTGGCTCTCTCTTTCCTCTGCACCGGGGTCTCCAGCCTCCCACAGCCTCTGCCAAGAGTCTTCCTTTCCTTCGAAGGTAAGAAAAACTGCTTACAATCAACCTAATTGCTCTTTTTCTCTATAGATGTGATGAGGTTGCACTTATGCCATGTGTTTAGGGCACTAATGCTAAACAAATGGCTGGTAATCAAGCGTCGCTCAGGGCTACATCATTATAGAGCGGTGTATGGCTTACCTAGACTTTGAAGATCTTCGGCTATTATCCTGCAGTATTTTGTTTGTTTGTTTGGTATCGATTTTAGATCAGAGTAATCTTTTCCAACCAGACACAATATCTGACACACCTCAGGCCTCCAATCTCAATTCCTGGACAACCCTTGTCCGTCCATTGCCCTGCTGTGTGTCAGCCAAAAGTCAGACCTCTGCAGGAGGTGGCAGTGCCTGTCAGAACCACCCTGAATCTGTTTCTCATTAAACTTTAACAGCACCACTCTGTACTGCAGGCCTGTGGGTATTGTTGCTGCTTCTGGTTTTGATTCTGCTGTTTTATTTAAAATAGTTTTTGACACAGATTATTTTATGAATTTTTGATGTGTCCTGTAGTAGAAGGCAAGGTTTAGCTTGTGTATGTGCATGCTCGGGTGAATTAGTGTTGATGTCTGTGCTTTGAGCGGTGCGGTAACCTTTTCGCAGTGGCTGGATCGTGTGCAGGGGCTGAAGGATACGTTTGATCACCTTTCACTACCTCTCGCTGTGGATTAGGCAGCACTGAGCAGCTGAGGCTGTCCGTCAGTAAGATTTCTGCACTCAGTTAATGAAGCCTTACAGTATGAGGTAGTTTTGTTTCTCTCTTCAGCCGACTATATATGTCCTACTTGTGGCCCAGTCTATGACTTTTCCCAATATGGTCTCAATCTTTCCTTCTGTCTTTCACTCTCATTCCTTCTGTATTACTTTCTCTTTTATGCTTCCATGTTTCTCTGATTATCATTTCATTCCAAATGTATGAACTAGCTTGGAGTCGAGGTTCATTCCGTCTCTGCTCTGCAGCCTGTCTAAGTTGCTAAGTATGACAATAATGCTAAAAGAAAGCCAAAAGTAATGAGTGAATACAAAGAAAAACCTGGAGCATAACTAACTTTTGTTTTAAAAAATCACCAAAATGACAATCAGAGCCAAGAGCTTCCATTGGGTTAAATGTAAAATTCCAAGCTTAAAATTGTAATAATTTCATTAAAATCAGACTGTACATGGCTCCTTTAAAAATTCCCCAAAGATGAAACATTCACACTAACTAGATTAAAATGTTTGTGCACTGAGTGACTCAGCTGTAACCAAAAGTCATATGACAAAAATTCTGGGACTATTCAGCTAAACTGGGCTCAACTGCATGCTGTACTTACACAGAGGCAAGAAGAGAAATCAAGAGAGTCTGAAGGGAAAATAAAACATACTTGATCCATAAAGTAAATGCAGAATGGCTCAAAATGGTATGCAAAGGGACAAGTTGTTGAAAGATACATTCTGCACAGTGAAATATCTCTCTAGAGTTTATGTGCAGAGTAGTGTGAAAACTGCCTTGTTTGTACAGGTTGTAAAACTGTAAATAGTTAAATATCTAATGTGTTTTCCAGTATTAGTAACACCTGTAGGCACTTGGACTTGTTGGACATGTTGATTCCAGGTGTTTTCAATTTTTGCAAAATAAATAATCTAAGAAATTCCACTTTCATGTTTTCTTTTTTAATGATTTATGGCATTATAACCGAGTCCCACTACACGGGAGATATTTTGGATGGTGGTTCTGTTTCCAGTGAGCTGCAGGACTTTATACTGCAGTGAAAAATGAGCCCCCAGAGAGTGAAATTCGTGATAGGAGCAAAAAACGCCCAGATGCTGCTTGAAGTTCAGAGGGTTAAAGTTGCATTATTCACTCACGTCTTGGTCTTCAGTGTTTTCAAACAGCGGTCTTAAGATGTCAAAGGTGGTCATCCTGAAAATGAGTCAATCCCCGTAATCCTTGAACGCTTGATTCCCCCTCTGAGTGTGGATCAGATTAGACTCATCTTACTTACTGTAAGTTTGTTTCACTGCAGGGAGTTCCCATAAATGGAGAGTTTGACTTTGATATCTGATTAATTCTTCCAGCTGCAAACTTCATTCCTAAATAGCACCTGTCGGTATGGTGAGGTAAATGTGCAGTAATCAACATGTTAAGGTGGATTTATGAGTAAAGAGCAGCAGGGAGCAAGTTTTGTGGAGGATGTTTATTCAAGGCTAAACAGCCAACATCAGGTGCGAATTTACATTCCAGCTTTGATTTAGCACATCAGGGAGCTATGAGTGGATGCAACTTTGTTTTTGAGTTATAAATCATTTTGAACTCATGGTTGCATGGAAGAGTTTGGCATGGTTGAGCACCAGATGTAGGGAGACTCTTAAGGACCAAGGTGGAGGTTCATTTCATACACAAACACTGGAAGTCTTCACCAAGGGAAGAATTCAGGGAGTTTGGGCTCAGTCCAAAGCAGCCCGAAAGATGAATGAAGAGTCATGGCCGATGACTGGGAGAGTGTCCCAGAGGGGATGGAGATGCAGGTGGTTTGGCACCTGCTGGGTATCCGAAAGGTTCGGTCGGGATTCTTACGCTCCCAGATGTGCAGACCTGTTTATTGTAATCACGAACTAGCTAAACCAAGAAAATAAACCAGTGACCGAGACACACATAGATCATAGAGCTCTTGAACATCCTCTCCCTTTTCCTCCTCCCGTCACTGCTGAAACCCAATCCAGGGGTAAGGCAGGTTCATGGGACTCCCGGCGTAGCCTCGCGTCCTGCAGAGAAGTTGCTGTCTCTGACATTCCTCTCTCCCCTCACTCTGCTTACTCTTGTATTTTAGAGGCGAATGCTGCCAGACCGCAATTAAAACCGCATAATAAACAGTGAAAAATGCAGCTAACCCAAATAATAAACTCTCAAGCGGTGCCTTTCTGTTCCGTGCCTCGGATAATAAACACAGGCCCCCTTTCCTTACAGCAAAACTATTTAGGGATACCCAGTGTGATAAAAGATAATTACTCCCCTTCAGTTGCTTTAAATATCTCTTGTTCTCTTAACATTTATTTTGGCCTGCTTCATGGTATGTTTGATAGATTTGCTGTGTCAGAATGAGGCTGAAGTGCTAACAGTATACAGATCTCAAAGAGAAAGTTAAATGCGGCTGTACAAAGAAACTTGCAGATCAACGTCTGCAGCGCTGTAAGAATACATTTGTTGTTATCGCGTCTAAATAAAAAGTGATAGCTTCTCATTACTAATATGAAATTCCATCCCTTTTAAGATGGCAGGCTTGTTTTGAAAATTAAAGAAGGCCTTCAGCTTTGTTTATAATGTTCCGTTCATATATGGTGCCTTCGCTGTCTAAGTTATTGTTACTTCAAAGTGTTTGTAGTCTGGCCAGCAAGCAGCCTTTATCCACAGTTTTTATATCTATGTTGACAAGCTCAGAATGCTTCCACACGTTACTTCTCACATCATTTGTTCAGCTCAGTAGCTCCCTCCATTTTGCAAGAAAACAGCAATATCTTAATCTAATCACAGGTCACGACACAGGTCAAACAGAGAGTCCCCCCACTGCATAATGGTACCTCAGATTCCTGTTAGCCTTGTTTCCATCTTGTCACACTTAAGGTATCTAGCAGCATTCTTGTCTGGCACTAGAATGAACTGATATTTATGGTGATGTTTCAGAAACGTCGAGCTGTAATCAAATTTTTGGTTAGATCAGATGATTTTTAAGTTTAAGAATTTTAGACAACTTAATTTAGACTTCTTGTACAGATTGTGTTTTTTATTTGGCACCTTTTGTACTGATCTTGAGTTGTGTTTACCTTTGATGGGTTGTAAAGACAGACAGGATTAACACATCTCTGCTGTTCTAGACATTGAGTTAATATTGTACAAAACTTAGACATAACACTAATACCTACTAAAATACTGCTGTCTTAAACAGTGGTTATTTGGTAGTATATGTATATATGCACAGACGAGTGACAAATTAAAGGACAAATCAACATAAAGTCTCCTGGAGGGATGAACACCATTCTTTCACAAGATATTGCCTCATTTGGTATTTTGATGACAGTCGTGGAGAGAGGCCATAGGAGAGGCCATAGAAAATAATCATTTTCATACATAGCAAACCATTCAGTGACCCCTTGTGCCTTGTGGATGGGGGTGTTGTCATCTTGGAAGAGACCACTCCCATCAGGATAGAAATACTTTGAAAACTTTGTATTGATTTCCAGTGACTTTCCTCAAAGGAGACAAATGGAACTATGCTCACCAAATGTCCCCAACAGCATAACACAGTAACCAGATCCCCTCACTGTAGAGGTCAAGCATTCAGGCCGGTGCCGTTTCCTTAGTATAAGGCTCACATGCACTCTCCAACTGGTCAAAAATATGGTGAAGGACATCTCATCTGACCAGATCACTTTTTTTCTCTGGGGTTTCTGCAGCACTAAAGTCTCAAATGTGCATGAGAGGTTTATGCACTGCAGTCCTACTATAATATCCCTTTTTATGTAATTGTTGATGGACTGTTTTTGCTGACAGTCTGATCAGGTCCTGCGATGACAACCTCAATTACCTGAGGAAGAGTTGCTTTTCGGTTTTTCCTTACACATCATGCTATTGCATAAGCATCAAGTTCAACAAATGTAGACCACATTTTACAACACTATGGCTTTCTCATAGATCTCAATGCAGATGTCACTTTAGTTACTGTTCCTACTGAGCAGTCTTTGTGACTGAAGCTCCACTTGCCCCTACAATGATTTTTTAGAACGTTTTGCCAAAAATAGAATCAACTGGGCCTTGTCAGGATTTATTATACATGCAAAAGAGCATGATTGAATCTTAAGTGCTAAATGCAGTCTGGAAGCATTATTATTCATTGTGTTTTTCTGCTCATTTATTTAGTTTTTTTTTTCTTTACTTTGTCAAACATCTTCACATGCCTGTACTGCTACATACCTTTTGTTAGGATTGATATGCTGTATAGTATTGTGCTTTCATATGCTGCAAATTGGGAGAAGTATGGTTGAAAACAAGTTTCTATTCACTAAGAAAATCACATTTAGTATGCTGCTTACTGCTTCTGCTACTGTTGGCCCAACTGTTGCCAAAATGCCATTCTCTGAATGGTGGGATCAAAAAATCTGCCTCATTTATCCCACTGGTTGGCAGATGGGGTAGTGGCCTGTGTTTATGATCAGGGTCATTTAACCTCATCAACAGTCTTACCTTGCTCTGGCAAACCTCCACATCCAATACAGTATTAACCTCGAAATATATACAGTATGTATGTCAAGCCATAAAAGATGTTTATTTGAAAGTGAGTGGGCCTGCACAGGCTTTCGTGTGGTGGATGTAGATGTTTGCACACATGTTTGAGAGCCTGACTGAGACGTAGGAGAGATTGATTAAGATGATTTCTGTAGTTTAATGAGCACTCCCTCACATTGGTATGAACCAAATGCTGCCTGAACAGAACCAGGCTGCAGAGAGCGGATACACCCACTCCCCTTTCATGACTCATTACTACCTCCACTCACCCCCATTATTCACACAGGAATGATACTGTTCATACACTGGAGCTGGATGTCAATGTGTTGAGGATATTTACCTGGTGAGGGTTTGTAGGAGTGCGTGCATGTCAGTAAATCTGAGAAAGAGTGTGTTTGCTCATGATAAGTGCCTGAATGTGCATTCCTTGTCTTGACTGCATTTCAGTGGCACATTTTCCGCTGAATCATTGCTCAAACTATGCAGCTTTCCAGCTTTGTAAGCTGTATGGAGCTCTTTTGCTCAGTGGATACCTCAAATACTTGAATTCCAACACAACCAGAAATATTTGAAGATTTTAATCAATCTGAAAACAGTACTCACTGCATTTTTGGAATTCCTTGGAGAGGAGATTTGTTTAGATAGTATTAGGTGATATTACCTCAACCTCATATATGATAATGGCTTCGATTTGAATCTGATACGAGAAGAAGGATAAATAATTTCATGCACAGGGTCTTCTCTTGCCTGAGGTTGAACTGCTTATGATAAATCTTCTCTCTTCTAAAGGATTTCTGAACATTTCTTCAAAGGGCCTGTTGAACATCATAATCCTTCAGTGACACAGATACCAGACTTGGATGGGTAATGACATGTCGTCTTCTAAAGGTCAACCAAAGATCAGAGGGTCAAAGGGCAACACTGATGAGTAGCCAGAAGCAGACCAGGATGTGTGTGCCTGCTCCGGCAGGTTCATTCTTTTCTAAAGTGGGACAGCTTCCTGCCTGTTTTACATTCGACCTGCACATTAGCATCTTCACTTTCCAGTGGTAAACATAATGAAGCCTGTGAAGTCAAATCTGTGATCCTCTGTTATTATGGAGAATTCCTGGTGGGGCAAAACATAGGCCTGTCAAAGCTGCTGGCATGGGCATACAGAGACATGCTACAAATAGCTATAGGTTAGTGGTAGCATGTGTGCTGAATGCTATCACATACATGGCACGCAGAGAGCTATTTCCTAAGTGTGTGCATGCATTTTCATACACACACATGTCAAACGTTGTCCACGTAATTGCCTGAGTTGCAGCATGGGCATTTTCTGCAGGAGTGTTAGCGAGTGTGGTGAGCTCCAGCTTGTGGCTGACAGCCTGTCAGATGTTTGACAGCTCCTCTGTCAGTCTGCCTGTCTCCCTGTGTTTAGCCATTAATGTGTCTGACCTTGTAAGCCCTGTTGAATGTTTTATCATTCTTCCTCAGCAACATGTTGAAAGGCAATCGATCGCCATCAATACGAACAAAGGCAGTGTCTCTTCGAGGATAAGCAAGGTCACTGGAAAATCCTCCAGTCAGATTTTGTCATTATCACAAATCAGTCATCTGTTCTTATGAAATTATTTTGCATGTTTGGTTACACTACCTTCTCTGTTGTGTATTATGAGCTTAGCTTATTGAACTGAACACTCACTCCTCTCATATTTGAGTTTTTCCACTTGCTGAGCCGTACTTAACATTGTACAGGTAAAAAGGCACTCGCTATCACCGGATTAAGGCTTAAGACAAATTCCTTTTCCATTATTGGAAATATTTTACGACTCGAATGGATTTTCTTTAAGCGCTTGGATGAAAAGGATATGTAAACAGTCTTTCTCTGGAGTCCAAAGTCAACTGCAAAAGTTTTTAAAAGCGCATATGACTTTGTTGCCCTCACAGCAAATCCTTACCTTCACTCAACACCACAGAAACAACTTACTGACCTCAGCGACATCAATGTCAAAGAGAAAAGAGGACTTTTTCAAACATGACATAGCCTTGAGGATGGAAGAAAAGAGGAGTTCCACCTGGTGGAGCTTTTTTCTTTTGGCTGTCCTCCATGACTAGTAAACACACCAACTCTGAAGATCCTGTGACCCATATCTCCTGCAAGCCTCCCCTCGCTCTGAGAGTCTCTTTGAGAGCCTCACTGACAGTAAAATCGCAGAGATTTACTGTCTGCTGGAGGTGAGTGGTAACTAGAGGCTCCTGATGTGGCAGGTGAGAGGTCACTGGCTAAAAGGCACGGTGGTTGACAGTATGGGCTGGTTCTGTGCGAAGGATCAACTGCCGGTGACATGTGAAGGGGAGGCCAGGTGCTAATTGGGGCACTGGGAACGCAAACTAGCTGGCTGGCGGGGCAGCGTGATGGACAGTTTGTCATCTCAAGTTTCAACTCTTGCAGGGAATATTAGCCATCACCTTAGCAGGTCAGCCATGCAATGAAACCAGCAGTTGACATTAGTGCTGGATAACATCACTCTGCACAAACACACACAGATAACCCAGGGAGAAAATATACTCCGGTCTCATGTGTCATATTTAGATATGGTGTCTGCCTTGGGAAGCCAGAGTGAGAGAAGGCAAACATAAGAACTCAGGCATCCTGTGCAGCCATATGATTCCCATTAAAATGTCTGGATATAGATAATTGGCGACAGACAACAATCAAGAAATTAATGAGACACAGCACATATAAAGTCTTCCCTGTCTGAGCCAACACTGGCTTCTGTCCATGACAAGTAGTTGCAGTACAGTACGTTTGGGGAAGCAGTTTGCGTTTTAAGTGCTGAGTGCAGCTTGCCTGGGAATGTAGAGTATGTCTGTTGGACAGACAATCGGACGACTCTGTCAGCCACAGCAAGACGTCTTGGGTGGTCTGCTTGCACCGGATCGACACCTTAACTTCCCGTCTGCCATACTTATATACCACCAGTCATTACTGTATCCCGGTGGTGTGAGTCCTCAAGGAGAATGGATGGCCGTCCTGTTCTGGCAACAGTCATTTTTTATCTCTAGAAGGGCTTGTCAGTTGCCAGGACAAAGTCTTTTACTGGCCCGGTATGTGCGACTGGGTCAGCTCTGTGTTCGGTAAGTGCAGCCATCCAGAAGTGAACCCAAGAGCTCTTAGCATTGTCCAGACAAAGAGCAACGGTATTTGGCACCAGGTTTGAAGTCAGGCCTCCGTGATGAAACCCACTCTAGTTTGTGAGGAAAGATGAATTGCAAGAGGGCGGTGTAAGCCCCTGCTTCAATATTTATCAAGCTGGGTGATTGGGGTCCTCCCACCAGCTGCCCCTGACAACCACAGAGCAGGTTTTTCCTCAACTAAATGGAGAACAAGTCTCATTAGCATGGAGTTAATATATTCATGCTGGCTTTTCAGGTAGAAAGCCAATTGATGAGGGCTGATTTGCATGGGGGACACTAAGATTGGCTTGTAATTGGTCGACTGTCCGACCCTGAAGTGTTTTTAATTAGTTGCAGAGATCTTTTGGCTTATGTTCAGTCACTCGTATTAATAAAAAAAAAACTGACACTCCAAACACTCAGTCAGTTTGATTAAAGCTGTTCAACCCTGCTCTACAAAGGCTAAGCTAATGTTCTGACAAAGTAACCCCATATTGTTGCTCCACGCTGATTTTATCACCTTTTCGTGGGGAAAGAAAAGTATCTGCTGGTGGATTTTCATGGGGTAACTCTTTCATTAGGCAAACCTTAAGGGGGGATCTTACAAACTACAGCTGTGTTTTTCAGTGTCCTTCACTTTCCTGCCACCACATTTAACTCCAAACAAACCATGTAAACCACAGTGTTTCTGTCACCTCTTGCTATCTTTCATCAAACTGGATGAAGAAGGCCACGAAGGCTACTGAAGTGACACCAGCTCAGACAGCTGGCACCAACTCCTAAAACCTCAGACTCCGGTGGTCCAGAACTACAGTTGTCTCTCTCATAAACATCCCTCATACTTTCCAGCCACTGTGAATCTCTAATTTTTATGATACCGCATGACAACAAACCGCTCCTTGTATGGGCATCACTAACCAGAACCATGGAAGCGGTTGTTTACTGCTGGAAGCATTGCTGTAAAACTCCGTTATTTGATCACACAAACAATTTTAGGGGCCAGATCTGTCAGAAAGTCTTGTGGGTTGAAAACCTGAGGAAAGCATTTCCCTCTCCTGTGTATATAATCACAACAGAAAAAGCAGAGAAGTAAGCATTGCAGACTCTTGTGCTTTAATTGCTGCCATACAAACATGGGCACAATGACAGGTCCCTTCCTGTTGCCTGCAGTTTTTTTCTATTCCTACTCAGCTTTTCACCACATTCACATAAAAGAAGATGCTCTTTTTTTTTTTTTACTCTGTGGGATGCCTTGCTTGTTTCCTCTCTGGGTTATTACACTGGAACCTGTGCCCATGAAAAATCAATTCTTTTACAGCTTACAGAGGGGTGAATTACCCGCCACAGTGATCATAGTTGCAGCTAGAAGTTGCTTTAGATATCACAAACAAAAAATACAAACTGCTGTCATGAAGCAAAGGGCTGCATATCAGTCAGAGATCACTTGACTGACCTACATGCATCATACATCTGCATTTGTCACAACATAATTAGTTCCATCATTGATTAATCAGTTAATAAATGAATGGATTTGGCCTTGGACTTCAAATATAAAAGCCTATGTTACAAGCATGTGAAGTTTGAAAGAAGTGTGTGTTTACAGTCAGGTAGTTTCCTACAAAAGGCATTATTGAGGTTTACTATAAAGAATGTAGGATCCAGTGTTTTTGGAGTTGGTTTGGCCCATACTAGAGACTAAAAGGAAAGACCATTTCATGCTTTCCCTGAACGCAAGGGTCCGCATGCAAGAGGCTGCTCTGTGAATGTCTGTATGCAGTCCAAGGTTTGCGGTGGCACAAACCATAGGTGGTGCAAGCGTGCAGGCCATGCATGTACCTTGTCCTGTGGTGTCTGGTACCAAGATGTCTGCAATGGATCCTTTGGGTTTTCTGGTAGCGCCTCAGCAGATTGGGTTTTTCCAATGCATTTCATGAATATAAGCTCGGGTTGGGCTGTGATTGGGCTCTTTATCATGTTCCTGGGGCTATTCCTGTGCAGTTTTTCTGGTATAATGGGTTGTTGTGCTGGGGAGACCCACTGCTGTCTAGGAGAGCTGTTGCTATGAGGGGGTGAGCTTAGTCTGCAACAATTTTAAGATGGGTGGTTTGTGTAAAAGTAACATCCACATGAATGCCAAGGTTTCCTAGCAGAACACTGCATTGTAAGATCAGATCACAAGATGATCAGTGTTATACACTTCACCTATCAGTAAAATTAATGTTGTGGCTAATCGGTATATGTTGTGGTATGAATGGAATAATTAGTCTGCATTGATCAGTGCACAGAGATGCTGAAACAATGAACTGGCCTTAAGGGTATCTTGGGCTCTGCTGCTTTAATTTTGATCATTCTTTTTTAATTTGCTCTCACAAGTCCCCTAACTTCTTAAAAGTACAACACAAAGTTTTAGAAGTACCTCCTCAAAACAGTAAAATTGATAGATTAAGCTGTTTAATCATTTTATTATTTTTTGCAAGACTTTGATCTATTGGCACCTTTTCATTAAAATGCAGCCCACCCTCCGAGATATGAGGAATGTTTTATGCGATATGATCTCGTCTGCAGCAGAGACAGCAATCTGCTGTTTAATATTGAATGACCACTGCCGTTACTTGGCCCAACAAAAGGCTTTTGTGCTGCTTCCGCTTGACCACTTCAGACCAAAAAAAGCACATCAAAGAGTCTGAGCTCCCCGGCCACCACCTTGGCCTTCCCGCTAACCCCACTGTCAATGACCATGGATAAGATTGGATTGTATCACAATTGGTCTGGTATCCAACCAATGGGGCACTATGGGTCAAAGCTCAAAGTCAAAGGCAGAACACAGGGGACTGCTGTGAGGTCCACAGGGAGGTGCAAAGCCCACCTGCCCACATTCATAATAGAAAACCCACCAGCTGTCACTGCTCAAACCCTGCTTCCTCTGTCTTTTCTCATTTTCTTTGGGCCTTTCTTCGCCTGCAAAGAGAACAACAGTGAGCAAAAGTAAAGGAACATAAAATAAGCTATCGTCACTTCATCTTCTTCCTTTTATTAAGAGTGATGTCCCCACCTTTGTGCCTTTACAAGAAATATTGTCCCCATAAACTACAAATCTCTCATCTCTGCACCGAGCAGGACAGATACATTCTTCTTTTGTCACTCCGTCCTTCAGCATCAACAAAATACCAAAATGTGTGCCTTAAAACCACTACAAGATTTTTTAACAATGCCTCAATAATTATGTGCAAACACAGTTCTGACACTCTTCCCTCTGAGGGGTTGTGTGATCTCAACAATGAGGAATGCATATAAACCACCTCTAACGAAGCACATGTGGCCCAGAGGGATTCTTCATCACTCACATTTAAAGTAAATAGTGGTAAAATGTCACTCCTTACGTCATATTTTGAAAATTTATGAAAACTGCTAGTTTGTTCGGTCAAAATAAGTTTACAAGGTGCCACGAGGGATTGAACATGGACTAATTCAAGCAGCATCGGTCTACAAAGACCTCATATGAAGGTTATGAGCTGGCACTGATTCTGTAAACACTTGGTCCCAATAGAAGCACTGGAAAACCTTGATTGTTCAGGGCAGCCCCCCTCTCCATGATAGAGCAGGTGCACCATCTGGCAATGTGAACTTTGAATGCTGGTCTACAATGCTGCAGTAGTGCAGGCGTGACTCATGTTTATATGTGATTGAAAGCAGAGCACCGAGAAGATACTGGATCCAATGGTATGTGGACTCCAGAGAGTTTCGGTTTGTCTCTCGCTGAATACGCTGGATCCATGTGACACACCCCTGCCGTGAAGCGTCTCAGCACCCGGCTTAACTGGCCTTCAACCCTCACGAGGGAACATGAAAGTCTCCTATTTCCCCCCACTGAGAAAACAATACAAAGTTCATCATAATATTAAGCAGTTATTTCACCCTCACCACACCCCTCTGAACAATTTGTTCCCCTTGTGGAATGTTCTGGAGCAGGAGATCTCTTTTTGTTAATGTAGAAGTGAATTAACAGTTGGGGGGAGTTGAAAGTCGGTCAAGCTTAGCTTTCAGAGTACAAATTAATAAACAAACTTGGATTGCAGACAAAAAAAAGGGCAGAAAGATTTAGTTGTCAAAGTCCACAGACAATCCATAGGATCTATAAATGGCAACCAAATGTCTAAAATATAACATTTTTTTTTTTTAAATGACAAAAAGCATCAACTGAGTCATCGTTCCTCCACAAAACAAAGAATATAAAAACTACATTGTCTATATATAAGGCATCAAGGTAGCAGTGTCTGATGTGTGTGATGCAAAGGAACATTTAAAATTGAAACAACACCAAAGGAAAATACATCAGAGGGAGAATTGGCCTCAGATGACGATGACCCCCAAATCTGATGACCCAACAAACGGGTTAAGGGCTGAATTTATGCTTTCTGTAGTGGACCACCTGACTGACTTTTACCACTCATAGGCAATTTTTAAAAAAAATACACATTACATATCCATTTTTTTCATGTGGGCTAATGTGAGCCAGGGTGTTGTAAAGTTACATAGTCATGAGAACTGACAAAAACATTAATCATGTTTCCATGAAGTGTTTTTGCACACATTTTGAAGTGTCATATTAGAAAAAGTCAATGGAAACTGCAAAATTCTTGAAAACTTCCCAGTTCTGCAAAAAGTAAATCAATAAATTTACATTTGCTTGAGGTGGTTTCTAGCTTTTTGGAAAAAGAGTTGTGATAGAAACATCTTCTCTAAATAAGTTCTAACAGAGCAAACCTTTAACTTTGACTGATCAGCTGTTTCTTGTCTTTGGACAATACGAATGTCTAATACCAGCAGAGATAAAAGAATAATTACAATGTTCCCAACTGAAAACATTTCCTGAAGACTTCTCTCCATTTTTTTCTTCACGGCCAAAGTTTTGTTTGTTTCTTCTTCTGTGAGGTTTTTTAGTAGTTTTTTTTAGCGCACAACTGGTTTAGCTTCTGGCTTCTTTTACTCTGTTTACTGCAGCCATGTAGTCAAAATAGCAAAATGGAGACATGGCTAAGCTGCTTTTTCTTCTTCTTCTTTTCCAACATTTCCAAATTGACTTAACAATTACATGTAGACAGCTAATGTCAATGTAACTATTCAATCCAAACATCTCTTAGCCTTACTTCATATTTGCTACAGAAGTCTAGCTTCTGTGCTTATTCTATAGTAACATAAGCTTGTCCTTTCTAACAATAGCTAGAAAAACCCAGTACAGCTGCTTTGCATTTTGCAGTTAGAAGAAAGAAACCTATATTTTATAGACTACCTCTTTTCCTCTTTGCCTCTTGTCAGCTTCACTATCCTTTCAGGTTAATGTTGCATAACTGGTTCTTTGGCCACCACTTACTAAGAGCCACTGAGATTATGGCAGCTTGCGCCCTGGCAGAGCAATGCATGTAACATCTTTGGCCTTTTCCACATTAGGATAATATTGCTTCTGCACGGAGCTCTCTGTGATGCTATCCTCACAGCTGCCTCGACGCCAGAGGCTGATGCAATCTCTCTTTTGTTAAATGCAAATCTGCTTGACAGGACACCTTCAGTATTCATTTTGTTTCTGGCGAGTCAGGTAAAAGCGGAGTCGTATTTCTGTGCATGTTCTTCATTAAGCACAAGACGGGGCTCTCGCCTTCGGATGATGTTCAGAAAATACCCTGCTCTCACTTCAAGACATTAACCACGTAAGGCAATTTACCTAAACACAGTTGAAGTAGAGAGTGAAGAGTCGTGGGAAACTCGCCTGCGACTGAAGTGGTTAACTTGTCTTTATTTAAACTTAAACACTCCAGGCTTTATGTGGCGAACGCGCCAAACAACAGCCTGTGATGAGAGTGTGGGGTGCCACAGAAAAGCCACTTTCCTTCCAGATAAAAAGGCTCCAGCCTCAAAAGCATATGTCACACAATAATGAAAATGTGACTTTAGCCCAAGGCATTGAAGTAAAAGCACTGGCAACCTGTTTGTTGATTAGAGAAGGGAGTACAAAGAGAGCTCAGAGAGGGTCAATAGATGGGAGGAAATGGAGGGTGTAGATCTACATTGCCCCTCCACACCCCCTGCTCTCAGCGCAGATTGAAAAAGTGATAAATATGCATGAGTTTGGCTTTGACAGTGAAGGCCTTTGATGGTATGGTCTCTATCTCTGGAGCAAACAGGCTGAAAATAACTGAGAGTGTTGACTTTGTGTTTGTGAACAATGTGCACTTTTAATGAGCAGGAAGACTTTTTCATACAGTATATATACATGTACTGTATCTCGCCTGAACATGAGCTCTTTAATCAGAGCTTCTGTGGATGAAAGTGAAGGAAAACAGAATGTATCTTTATTAATAACATCATCTGAGATCAATTTCAGAAGCCATTTATGCTCTGGTCATTAAGTCTCAGCCCATGATGTTCACATTAAGCTGATTTTGTCTTAGTAGAAACTGGAGTGATTTCAATATCGCATGATTTTATGACCCATAAAACCTGGAACTGTTTTTGGGTAATTAAGGTGCCAGGTTTTAAAAAGGAAGATGAATGTGTGTAATTAAAAAAAGATGGTGTTTCTGATTTTGCTGCTTCGGAAAACTGTCATGAGAGTGAAAGTGTATTAGGAATGCGATGTTAAGTGGTCTTTTCAGAAATACGAACCTCACCTCCTTCACACCAGATATCTTCTCCTACAGTACTTGAGTGTTTTACTTTCCTATCACGTTTCAAACTTCTTTAAATCTTAACATCCAGACTGAGTGATCAAAATTATATCACAGCTGACTTTCGGTACAACAGCAAGACAGCGTTTTGAAGAATATCAAATGTGCAGTTTTATTTCTTTGGTCTCTGGGCTCAGTCCTGATTTAATCTGAAAACTGCTTGGACTTGATCTCGTCTGGGAATCACCTTAAGTGGTCTTGACTGTAGCAAGAATTATTCCTGATGCATGTGTTTCTAATACACAAGGGAGAGATTACGTATGTTATTCAAACCTGACTGAACAAAAGAATGTTTTATGCGACTCTCAGAAAAATAATGGTTACTCAGTGGTTCTTCAGAAGGCTCTCTGGCTCTTTAAACCAATTGAAGAACCTATACTTCATTTAGGGGATCCTTCTTCATGTACTTCATGTGGTCCTTTGAAGTACTAAAGGTTCTTCTTTGTTTTTTTGGAGTTATTTGGTTTGGTGGCAGGTAATAGCATAAAATTAGAGATACGACACATGATTATTTTCATTATTAATTTTTTTAAAGCATTTGGTCTATAAAACATCATAAAACAGTGAGAAACTC
>OMNN01051421.1:0-14393 GCA_900302755.1 Chromis chromis
GACTAATGCAATACAGTCTTATAAAGGTAGTATTGTTAAGTTGCGTGCGAAGCTCATGCTTTAGGCTTTGGGTCCCCGCCCACCCCTGTAAACCACGGCCTTTTTTTTCCTCTTCTTTTTTGCCTTCTACACCTTCCCCTTTCTTTTTGTTACAGGTAAACATTTGATGTCCGCACGCAATCCCCAGAGAGTCTCCTCCCCTTGTTCTCTCCTCAGCTCCCTGGCTTCCACTCAGGATTACTCACACTCTCTCACACACACTACTCACCACACACGTACACACACCTCGTTCTCTCTCTCGCCCATGCACACACAGACACGCTACGCTTCCCTCCCCATTCTTCTGACATTCCTCTCCTCACTGACTCAGCACCTGTTTCCTACAGAGGTTATGAAGCTTCTCTGTCTTTCTGTTGCTTGAGTGACTGGATGGATTTGTGACTGACCCCCTGTTTGACAGTTTTAAAACCACCTTACACACTTTGGGCATTTTTCTGGGTCCTTTTTGTTGGAATCATTTACAATATCATTTGTAACCATTTTTAATGTAGCTTGTTCTGTAAGACTCTGGAACTTTGTGGAATTATATGCAAATAAACACCATTATTTTGCCATGATATCTACAACACTAAGGAGTTTTATTTAAATAAATTAATCTATTTAAATAAACCTAAAATGTTTTATTTCAGTATTGATTATTACTGATCATCTTTAATGGCCTATATTAAGGAAAGACCGTTGAAAAAAAATATTGATTTGAATTTCACCACCTTAGAATATTTAGCAATTTACACAATCATTTTAACGTCACCACAACAATGAAAAACACACACAAATAAATGAATTTACATACATAAGTATAAACTAATAAGCATAAAGGAATCATTTCACCTTGATAAAACCCTGGAATCCAAACCATTTTCTGATGCCCACCAACAACGATTTAAATGATCAAATTAATATCATAAACATGCAACAACTTGTAGAGTAATGGATTAACTAACAACTAGCATTCAGCCAGGAAAATCTATGGTTGGGGGCAGCCCAAAGTTTCTGACTGGGTCAAACAAAGCAAGCTTTTTGAAGTGTTCATTATACAGACATAAGACCTAAGCAGTGGAAGCGTCCATCCAATAGTTATGGTATTACTGCCATCAGACCCATTTGTTCTTCTAACAGAGCTCCTGAGAAGCTCAAAGGACTCACTAATAAAATCAGGCAAATGCAGACTAAAAAAACTGGGATTATATTCTAATTTATTAGGTCATTTATCTACTTTAATCTGCCAAAACTAGCGATAAACCAGTCAGCCATAACTTTAAGACCAAAGACACGTGACATGAGTAACATTGATCGTTCAGTTCCAGTGCAGCGTTCTGCTGGGAAACCTTGGATCCTGACATTCATGTGGATGTTACTTTGGCATGTACCACCCACCTTAACATTGCTGCAGCACTGTCCAACACCAGGAGCCACCACCAGCAGGAAAATGGCCCTTACAACACCACAAAAACTGCACCTGAAAAGACCCAAAGGAAGCCAGACACCAGACCTAGACAATATTAGGCAGATAGTTTCAATGTTGTGGCTGATCAGTGTATGCGCCCAAAATACAAATGTTCATTTCATAATAAAAACACTGCAAAGGAAAGCCTTTGCAACATATATGGGAAGTTTTAGAGGCGGCTGGTGAAGATTATGCTTCTCTGTGGCTGCCACAAGTAAAGGAATTGTGTAAAAAATGTGAGGGGTTGCATCTCTTAAAGGTGTGTTCCATGAAACAGATGTCTAAAAGCTCCAAAAACTGCACACAATATGGTAGAGATGCCAAAACTTCAACCCTAGCTATACTTTCAATTCAAAGACCAACATACGACAGCTTTTACCCCCACATGTGTCCTCAACAGCTTCAAAGACTTAGTGTGTAAGTGAAACCAGCATAACCAGCCAAAGTGATTTAATCTAACCTCTCTCTAAAAGAAAACAAAATAGGTTTGATTTTAAATAAAAAATAAACATTTCTAGTAATGTTACAAAAAAAAGGGACATGTAGTTTATGCACCACATGATCCACAGATGAAGAATCTTTGTACAGAAAGCATGAATCCTAAATGTTTGGTCATGGGGATGTGTTGGCTTCATTCATCTTTTTCATTGATTCTTATCATTCAACAATAAGATCAGGTATCATGTTAACAGTAAACTTTATGTTTGCTGTTTTGTGATGTTGCTACATGGTTTGAGTACAACTTATACACAGATACAGAAATATGTGTGAATAACATCCAAAATATTTATTGGTGCGTGTGAATGATTGTGATCTAACAGATGTTGAACTCTGAGGGAAGGTAATAAAACAAGCCCAAATCTGGTCTGTGGACTCCAGCTTTGCTACCACTGCCAACCTCAGTCACGCACCTCCTTCAAGCTGCACAAGCCCTGAGCGTGAGGAAACATGGGACAGGTTCTGACACATCACAGGTGACCATCATGTCCAAGTAGAGGAAAGCGCTTTGCCAGTGTTTACTAGTAGCACACATAACTTAAACCACTGATAATGAACATATAGATAGAGAAGAATCTTTTCAGCTTGATATCAAATACACACACGCAACACGACACCCACCCACACTGGCATGTCTGTACACATACTCACGTGCTTTTTATTAACAAACTCAAACATGAGGGTTACTGTTTAACTCAGTGCATGGAGATACATTCAGAACATGGTTCGCAAACATATTGTGATGTTTCTGTGTGTATTTATTGAGATCCAGACACCTTCAAGCATAGATCATTTAAGACTGCTTTCTAAGCTTTAAGTTCAGCTGAGTTCTCTCTGCTCATTTTATTTGGAAAAGTCAGACTGTCGGAGAGAAAAAGGACAGTCCCATGCAGCCATTAAGGGAATTATTTCAATCCCTACATTGTTGTCTCCTATGATAATTGTGCCTGCTGCTCTCTTTCATCAGGGGCTTTTGGCTCCTTCCAACCAGCCCAATTAGTAGCCCTGCTGAGGTGAAGTGTATTATGCAAATACAAACAGTTACTGTACCAGCATGAGCAGCCCCCACGGGTAGCCTACAACAAGGCTATGTTAAATGAATATTAGATTTGTTGTGCCTACAACAAGTTACCTATTGTTGTGCTGGCCTTTCTGCTGCTCTGGAAAAGCCATTCAAACTAGATAATCTGTCTGCGTCTCGTCAATGCAGCACACTGTTTTGCCGTGCTTGGACGAAACGCTGAGACAAAGGGGCCGTTTGATTGAGAATATGAAGCAATTGGTGTTTGAGAATAAAGGGATACTTCTTAGAGTTTGTCATTAGACGACTGGATGCAGGGAAAAACACTGCAACCACCACCTCTCCTGTAACCTAAACTTATGGCTGTCTGTGTCTATTGTTTTATGTTTATCTCTCAGTAGGAACAATTGCATTTGTCCCTGAAGCCAGTGGATGTGACAGTTGGGCCAGAGAAGTGAAAGAGCTGCATTGTCCTTCCTCACACCCCAAGGTGTGCTTGGAGATTGACCAACAACGTGGCAACGTAACGGTGCAACAAGTTTTCTCTGTAAATCTGTAACACATGGCTGCTAAAGGATCCATTGTTCCTTTTCATTACCCACATCAAGTGGGTAATGAAATATTTCAGTATATATCCATAAAATAAAACAACAATACAAATGATGCCTTTTGGAAGTTGGAGGGCTGATGTCTTAATGCTTTACTATGATGTCATGCAAATGATCACGGCTGTATATGTTATTTGTTACATTGTTTTCATATGGGTAACAGTCTCCCACACATTCAATTTGTTTTGATACTTTATTTGTGATATTTTATCAACTGAAAAATGTCATCCAGTCACACAGGCTGAGGTAAACTGGTGTGTGTAGTAAAACATACCGTCTGTGTCACTTTCTCTCCGGTCATTTCAGGCAGCTGTTTGTCAACAGCCTTCCCCACGCCCAAGCCAGTTAATAACAGGGTTCAGCTGAAATACAATGGCTTCTTCCTGGCAAGCTCTAGCAGAGAAAAGAACAGCACTGACAAAGCAGCTATGAAAGGAGTACAAGAGGTTCATCAACAACAAAAAGGCAAAAAAAATACATTTGTTACTTTTTTGTTGATGCAAAAGTGAGGAACTACACACATTGCAGTTAAGATCAGCATGTAGGAAACTGTGTAGACCAGTGTGTTATTTATTTACTATGTCTGAACAACAACAACAAAATCATTTTAATGAATCCAGTGTCAATAATTACACAAAACATCTTCTATATGCTCGTCTTATTAACGTGTTTGTAGTAAAATCCAATAGTGACATTTCTGGAGGAGCTATAGTGTTATGACCATTATCAACTGGAAATTCTTCATACAAACTGTCACCAAAAATCAAGTAGCAACAGAATTTAACCACAGAATTCATTATTTAACCTCACTCCTGACCTGATTTGACTTATGACTTGAATCTAAGAGCTGTTCCACCCACTAGGTCTGAGTATTTGTTTGTATGCAACATATAGGCCATGATATAGTCATCCATAAGTTCAGTATCAGAATCATAACCAGCTTTGTTGCCAGATAGAGTTCCACACAAGAGTTTGGTGCACTGGCAAGTAGAACATTTTAAAGGTGGATAAAGCAGTAAAAAAGACCAAATGTGTGTTACAAAACAAATAAGAAGCAAATGTAGAAAGACCAAAGAAATGTAAAAGTAATGAAAAGTAATAGAACTATTTAGTGTGTGTGTGCAGAGTGTGCAGAAATGTGCAAGTTATTCATCTGAGAATGTACAAGATTGCACAGTATGTAATCTAAAAATTTTAGGGGGGTCTCTGGTGTTTTTGCAGAGGCCAGTGAGCATGAGGTTCTGGTCCTGAGAGAGCGGCTCGAACAGTGTGTGTCCATGGAGCCATTTACTGCATCCATTAAATGCTGATGCCATATTAGTACTTACTCTGAAAGGAGCATCACCATTTGTGTGGAACTGCTATGAATGAACGCTCCCTGGTAACAAATCCAACAACCACTTCAAAGGAAGAATAAACAGTTTCTGTGACTGGTAAATCCAGTGTAATTACCCTCAACTCTTATATTGACATTACTGCCCTTTTGGGTAACTGGCAACAGAATGAGGTCACACTTGACAACATTTTGTTTGGAACAAGTTCCCTGACCAGTTCTTTTAAATCTGTGTAAGCCATGCCATGGAGACTCAGCGTATGGAGTCACTTTGGCCTGCGCCTTTGATGTGTGAGAATGGTATGCTGAGGTCCAACTTCTCTTGCTGACGCTGACTCACTCAACTGCGAGCTAGCGTGACAGCCAAGGCAGGTTAATGTGTTCTCCCTCCAGACAAACACAAGAAATACGACTGACTGACTGACTGTTGCCTTCAGGCAGCAAACATGAAGCACAGAGGAAAGAAAGTTCTGTTTGAACATTTTTAGGGTTTTCATTTTCACTTCAAGTCCCTTTTTTCAAAAAAAAATAAAATTACATGGGGCTTATCCCATCTTTGTGTTTAAGAAGTCAACTAGCAATTAGTGTGATATAGCTCACTTACTGTATGCACCTCAGTGCACACATTAGGAAAGGATCATCATAATCCAGGCATAATGTAAATTCATCCTGCCCCTGGGCAGATACAGCACAACTCTATGCTCTGTTTAAAACCCTTATGTCTAACATTTATGCCACTACTACATGATGAGTATTCAGTTCCTAGACTGACAAAAATCAGTACTTTTAAGTGAGTCTGTCGCAACCTGCAACATGCCTGATGTAGATTATGTGCTGCAGAGGTATTCTTGAAAACATGCTTTGAGCAGACTCAAGTTGCAAAGACAGATTTTTATTGATAAAGCTGAAGGGTGAAAGCAAACCTATTGTTGTATATCTACTGGAAAAACAATCACAGGACAGTGTGTGGCATGTTTGACTCATAAGATAAATATCAGCTGCCTCCCATAGTACTGTTGTGGAGCTGTACACAACTATGCACACAGAATCTAAACAGGTTTGTGTGCATTAGCTACAAACAAATCACTTTTGTTCTGTCTATCAGATAGTAACCAGAGCTATGGAAAGAAAACAAATTTAAAGTCCATTAAAGCTAAAAAATTTAGCATTTCCAGCTACTTGATTGATCAATGCATTATTTTAAGACAAATGTTCAGCAATCAGTGGCAACTTTGCAACATATTTTACACCGTCTGCAATAGACCCGCAGCACATTACTGTGAGCCCGTATTGCAAGACAATATGGACTTGAGCAAAAGCAAACCCAGAAAGAGTGGAGCGCTTTCCAGAGCTAAATCATCGTTATAATCACGTTATGTTTATT
This sequence comes from Chromis chromis, assembly GCA_900302755.1. Taxonomy (NCBI): domain Eukaryota; kingdom Metazoa; phylum Chordata; class Actinopteri; family Pomacentridae; genus Chromis; species Chromis chromis. The sequence continues at coordinate 6,352 of OMNN01051421.1, forward strand.
CAGTCATAAGTTCAAACCGTGCACAGTTCCTGTTTTTGGATTGCTGAAGACGGGGGGATTTTTTGAGGGAAGCATGGTGGTCTGTTAAGACTGAAGTGAAGGAGCTATGAAGGATCTGAGGGTAGAGGGAAGTGGGAAAGTTAAGTAGTATGTGGTGGTGGTTTGTAGAGGTTGGATGATGTGCTCTAAGGGGGTAAAGTATGTGTGTGTTTTTGGTGTGGTTGATGAGGGCTGAATGGGGCACTTGTTGTTAAGAGGAGATACTGCAATACACCCACTGCTGGTGGCCCCCTATTTCTTTTTGCTGTGGAGATCACAGTATCTCTTCTCACAAGAAAAGGAGAAACCAGGGTCTACAGGGTTAGAGAAAGAGTCGTAGTAAGATAACAAAGAAAGATCCAGCCCATTCATAATCACAAGCCCCTGAGACACATGAACACACACATAAACTCACAGAGGAGCACAAACAAAAGACACACAGCTACATTTCCACTGACTGACATTTATAGTTCCAACAATGGACTGTAAACCTCACAGTAGCTCTTTATGATGGCAAAGGATCTGCACTTTTATTAGGGGCAAATGTTGAAATTACTTCTCGTTCTTCTCCCCAGCGCTCCGATGTGTGACTCCTGCCTGTGACACAAAGTCCAGAGTCTGCTGCCAACACACTGCGGATGACGCAGAGGATTGGTTCACCTACTGAACCCCAGTCAGTCAGGTGAACTCTGGCTCACCTGACTGACTGGTCATTCAGGCGGCTGACAAATAGAAAATAACAAGAAGGCACATTGATTTTGATCTTAAAAGCAAATGCAAACACAGATATCAAATATTTAAGACAACAAAAAAGATGATAGGATGGTAAAGGAAGAAAAACACTCGAGTTGTTCTACAGATAAAGCTTAAACGTTAATGTGGAACTATGTTTTCTGAGAAAGAATTTCAGGTATTGTTGCTTTAGGTGTTCCTTCTTGTAAACAGTATTATCATGCTACATACTAGGTGTGTGTAGTGCGATAATATCACACTAAAATGCCAATAGTGGTTTACTGGCTCATGCACTTGTAACTATGTTTTTTGCCCTCCTGGAAACTACAGCAGGTGTTCTTACAGCTGCAGGTACTGATTGACATTGACAATTGTGTCACAAAGTTTGCTGAAATATAGACACATAAAAGTTCAAAATGAATGCTTTGAAAAGGGAAGTGCACACACCAAAATCATCTTAATTATATGTATCCATACTAGTGTTGCAGTGTGCCATGGCGAAAAAGAGATGGATTTCTTACGTGCTGGACTGCATGGCGTGTGTATCTAACTGTATGGATGTTAGGCTAGGTGTGATGTGCGAGGCTGCATACAGAGTCATTCCTTTGTTGTGTGCAGCAGTGTTGCCCTGAGGGAACACAGCAGCGTGAGTGTAAGCTACGTGGTGCTCTGGAAACAAGAAAAGCGGCTCTGTTTTTGGATGGCTGTCTTGGCTTTGTATGAGCGCTTGTTGGCACGCAGTCAAGATCCTGCCCCTAGAGAGGGAAGATTAATGACAGCTAGTCACGGAAAGGCTTTACAGCAGCGGAGAGCAAAGGAGAGGAATAGAGTGGGAGAGGGAAGATGGAGAGAAGGGAGGGAGGAGGAGGAAAACAGAAGTTAGGAACCGCTGCGTTGGAGTGATTGGGGTAGGTATGAGTTAAAGGTGTGTGGGTGTCTGGGTGTGCATCAACGAGAGTATACAAATAAAGATTGAGCAGATTAATGCAATCTTCATAAACATCCGTAATAGCAGTAAAAACATTGTGAATATAATGACTGGACAAAAGCCCATGCACTCCTCTTCAAATTTCATCACACTTAATCCAGCTAATGTCCACATGTCAGCTTTCATTTCTGCTTAACTCACAAAACCTCATCTTATTCCTCAAACTGTAAACAAGCTCTATATGCTCAACACTCCTGCCAAATCTTAGGGAGGCTGACAAATAGCTAATTACACAGATTTTGTTTAGTTAAGGTCTAGACATTACATCTATTCCCTGTCCTGTAATGACACTTAAACAGACAGTGTGGTGAATCCTCATCTGGCATCTTGCTTTCCTTCTCTCAGTATTGTACTCAGCTCACGTGCACCAAGTAGTGGGGCAATTTCATCAAACCTGGATCAAGCTTTGCAAGTGTTTTATCTTGTAAAGGGATCCTTCTTCAGTGGGAATGCAGAAACTGGGAGATGGGGCAAAGAGGGAAAAGAAAGTTGTTCCTTTAAAAGTAACATGGATTAGTGTACAATAAAAGAGCCAAGAGCTGAGGAGAGTGTCATGCTGCCAGGGCTGACCTCTCTCTCTCTCTCTCTCTCTCCCTGTCTTCCAGCCCAAAACCCCAAACCAAAGGCCTGGGCTCCAGGGCAGGCATAGGTCACGGTGAACTCACTCTCCCCATTTCCTGTTTCATTCCCTGACCACACAGCTGATGACTTCACTTGTTTTTTGTCCTGCGCAAACTTCAGTTTTTGTATCTGATTAAAAATGATCCTGAGCAGAGTTTGTCTGATGAGACCAGAAATTCCTCAAACTGAGAGGGAGAGAACGAGAACATGTGTGTTGGTTTTTCAAAGCTGTTTACTTCTGGAGACATGATGGATTCGTCTATTAGAATGCAATGGTAAAATGCCCCATTTCATCATGCCAGGCAATCCTGACCGCAAGAATGAAGGGAAAGTTATGCTGCATAACCGTTTTCATCCAGAGAACATCTCTCTGGCACTTAATAAGACCGTGTGTTTAAGTATCGAGCTAAGGGCTCAAAGTATGGGGAAATAACATTCCCAATTCTGCAGTGCATAATTTACTTCTGCAAAAACAGATTCAGTGGCGATGCAGGAAGCAGTGAACTTAAAAGCAAAGTTTGGGAGATGGCGGTAAATGACTGTGTAATGTGTCAACTTTCAAATCATTTGTCATGTTTCTCAGGGTTTGACAGAATTTCCGATGTTTAGTGAGCAAGTTGTTCTGAAAGCGAATCTAAACTACTGCTGCCATCACCATAGTAGGAGAAAATTGAAACATCTCTCACTAAATTCTACTGGTGCACCTGGAAGAAATTAATAAAACAAAACAGTCAAACCCAACGGTAACTCTGAGCGCCATTATACCTGACAGAATATCCTATACAGCTGTGATATCTTCAATTCTTGGAAATGTCTACATGCTGTCTACAGAAGACAACAGCATATCTGTCTACAGAGACGCTCCCAGCCAGGTATCCAGTACTTGCACTCTTTTGAGCCAAGTCCTATGCATACTTCCTATCCCTTTGACATAGCATTTTACCCAAACACCTGCCTCCCATTCTGCTGACATTACCAGGGAGAGAACCGGGTGGGTGGTGGGAGAGGGAGGGAAAGAGGGAGGGGTGCTATTGTTGGCACACTCCTACAGTTCTGTAGGCTGGGGAATGTGTAGAGGTGGAGAGGGGGATTAAACAGAGTAAATATTATTCTTTCACAGAACTGCTTTTAATCAGAACTAAACACCATATTTAAAGCTGCAAGGACTGGATGAGATCATTCAGGGGAAAATGTTGCTATAGTGACCCATACAAAAAGCAGGGGGAAATGTTCAGTGGTAGCAGGAACATTTTGAAAAAAGGGCAACACAAATGGAGACAAAGAGAGGGTCAACAGGAAACACAGCATCATTTTACTTCAATGGAAGTAGCTAAAGGTAGGTGACTAGAAGGGCAGCATAATACTGACACACCTTGTCCTTTTGTTGCAAAAATACTGGCAGCCTTTTGTCATCAGTTTCCTTGATTTTTCTACAAGAGGGTCTTTGTCTTTAAGTACTAATACACAGGGCATGTTTATGTCATGCAGAAATAAATGTGCAATACTGTGTCATGCTGATTTAGAGCTTTAAGGCATTTAAGGTTAAAATGAAGCACATCATACTAATGGGGCAGCACGGTGATGTAGCCGTTAGCACTGTTGCCTCACAGCAAGAATCTGCTGGCCAGCTGAAGTCCTTCATATGTGGAGTTTGCATGTTCTCCCTGTGCCTCTGTGAGTTTTGTCCAAATGCTCCAGCTTCTTCCCACAGTCCAAACACATGTATGATGAACCCCAAAACCACAAGCAGGTTTGATAGGCATGGTGTCTTTATTTTAAATTATTTCTAATTTTCATCTGTGTGGTTTCATTGGGAAAACTAATCAAATCTATGTTTAAAATCATGATATTTCATCCCAGTCACCATTATTCTACATGTTTCATTCAGAAATTTGCTAAAAAATAAAACATTAGCTCTAACCAGATCATTTAAAACAGAAAGAAAGAAAGAAATAAGATTCAGAACCTATTATTGACCAACAGTCACATGACAAAGATTCAGGGCCATCTGGGCTGAACTGCAGGCTGTGCTTACACAGAGGAGATGGAAGACACGAATGGAAACAATTAAAATCATAAGTAGTCAAATATTTACAGTACAGTTAAAATGTTTCCTAGTCTTGGTAACACCTCAATATACTTACAAAAATGCTGCACGTGTTGAATTAAAATTTTTTCAGTTTTTGTAAAATGGATAATGAAAAAATCTATAATTTATGACATTATAACTTTGATATGCGGTGCAGAAGACATTTCTGAGTCCTCTCTATTTCTAGCCATGGTTGTGCTGTTTCCATAAAGGTACAGGACTTGCAGTGAAAAATGAGCCCGCAGTGAGGAAGGATACCCAGAAACTGCTTGGGTTTCAGAGAGTTGACTGCTAATTCTAAACTGGCCATACAGTATCTGTGCAGTCTGCAATAGACTGACGACCATCTAGGGTGTACCTAGACTACTGTCAGCTTGAATAGGCTCCAGCCTCCCGCGACCCTCCACAGGATAAAGCAGGTACAGCTAATAGATGGATGGATCATATGAGCAATATAAGCACAACTAAAGAAGCATTCTGTTAACTGGCAATTCTGCTTAAAATGATTTCTATGGCAACCAGTATTGGGACTTCTTGTTGTGTTTTACTTTACATTCAGGTTCAAGTCTGTATTTGTGAAAAGCACAACAACTTTAGGCCTGACAGTCATTGCTGGAAAAGAAATAAACCAGTTGTCCAAGGCTATTTTTTAAATTCATATCTCCTGTGATTATTGTTTGAGTGCTCTTCTGCTGTTCACCACATGGTCTGACCCGATCTTCATCAACAGATGGAGGTAACTGTAAATTGCTTGTTTCCCTGAGCACCTTATGAGCTCAATGTTGTGTTATACAAGTCAAGGTTCAGATTTCATTCTTGACCCTGGAAACGGCAGTTGAGCGAACTTGGACAACATCATGGGATATGATCAAAAGCTCCAGAGTTACCTCTTTGTGCTGTTTTTAGAAGGTCAAGTGTTCCAAAAGCACATCTGCTGTTTGGGGTCACATGACTGAAAAGACAGCTGGAACAAAACAAAAAAAACAGTCCAAAGGAATACTCTGGTCGCCCAAAGTGTCATTTAGCTCTTAGACATGGAAATCACCAAATAATTCATAGACAGCTGAGGTGATGCAGGAAGTCTTTTGCATTTGGGGATCAGAAAAGCAAGCAAAACAATATTATATATTATTGTATATTCATATATTATATATTATTGTAATATTGGGACATAAGTGATGTTTGGACAATAATTTTATGTCTACACAGTTTTGATAAGTGGATCCATGGTGTCCAAAGCTTTACTGACTGTGAGGCGGGAACATATGAACATTATTAATTCTTCTTTTGTGACAATCTCCACGTGCAGTCCTACAGTGAACATTTCATTCTTAGTCACTTTGAATAACTGCACATAGATTAAGGTTATTAATGAGTCAATTTGACCAATGTCATTTATTTTCTGTAATTACTGACTTGAGGGAGCAAACAGGGAGGAAAAAATGAATGTTAAAGAGAGAACTTCTAATCTGCCTCTACTCAGAGGTGCTTAACTTCATTTCCTCTTAACTGGTCAGCCCTGGTTAAGTCCAAAGCTTCTTCTAGAGCTCAGGTTGTTATTGTAACATTGGCTCTTAGTAAAACCAAAATCTCCAGATTGGTCACCTGCAGTCAGTTTGTTGAGTTATTAGGGCTCAATTTTCAAAACCAGTTTGAAAACCAGTAATCACTTATTCACTTTACTTGCTTTTCTTACTGCTGGACTTTGACTGGACATTTGAACTGCAACGAAGACACATTATATTAGTCCTGTATAAGAATGGGATACTGACTCACTTCTTGAACTAAATCTTAATCTGTAATTCAATTCTTTTTACCCCACTACTTCCCATTACACATACATAACATTATGTATTTTGCTGGTATGTTTTATTATATATTTCTTACTATGTATTTATTTATTAGAGCTCATGCTTAAGGCTGAGTGTGACAACGTTTGCAACTTTGCAATAACTTTTCAACTCTGAAAGCTAGAATGATTTTTATTTTTTTTTACCTGAATGATTTCACATCTTTTGGGAAAATGTTAACATTCATTGCATTGTTCACATTCACACATGACAAGTCAGGACCAAGCACAATGAACTTATTTTTTATTACTTGTAATATGTGCAAGTGACATTTGGAGGTTAAAACTTTGCTCCACAGTCTGCCTGTAGAGGGTGCCAAAAATCTTAATTAATTATTTTTTATTTTAATGATTTATTTTTATTCTGAGACTAAGATGACATGATTGATGGTCATGTTTTTTTTTTTTTTTTAAGTGATGGAGTTACAGTAATACAGCAATGCACTACCCAGCACTCATCAGATTCTCCTTAAGACCTCCTTTTTTTTTTTTTGCAAAACTGCAAAATCCTACTAAATATGAAAAAATTTTCCCAAATGCATTAGAATTCATCAACATTTCCTCAGTCAGCACGTCAATAATGTGAAATATACCATCAAATAAACCAAAGAGGTTTTCAGGGGGAGGAGGTAGTGGTATGTCTGTATTTAATGTTTGCACAAGTACCCTTATTTTGTACATGAATTCACGGAACCCTTTGGCAACTACTCAAAAGCAGGTGAACTACTGGTAGCATTTCTTTATTAGAATTTGAAGGGCTGCATGTTCCAATCCATACCAACTTCATGCAACTGTGTTTGCAAGGTGTAAAAGTTAGCTTGATTTTATTTGGCCACTCAGGGTATTTTCATTCTTCCCATGACTACTTTCATCACTCTCTGTGTGTATGCACATACAGGTCAACATACAACATTCCCATGTATAGGAAGACATTTGGTACACAAAAAGTATGCATGAGTAGACTAGAATGTTTCAGTTAGCATGAAAGTTAATCATTAGCAATAGCACATTAGCTGTTTTGGCCAACCACACCTCAGGCAAGTAGAGGAGAATCACCTTTTCAGGTGAAGTTGTGTTAATAACTGTCTACAGGATAGCACAGCTAATATGATGAAGGATACAGAGGTTGATTATAAAGTGGAAGATCAGTCATGGATTTCCTTTTTTACTGGTGCTAGGAGACAGTAGAGGAATAAATCAAATAAAAAAATATAGTATGTAGTAATGTAGTAGGCAGAATAACCACCACTCAGTGTTATTATGACCCTTGTACAGTCTATAAAAACATACAGCACCACAACATCACACTACTGATACAGTCTTGATTGCCCCCCCACTTACTGTATGTGGTTTCAGTTTCTAAAACAGTAATAAATTATGATAAGCTTTTTCTGCATAAATGTAGTCCTCCACCAACCAGCATTGGGTTCCTCTTGGGCTCATGTTTAGACTCAGACTCAGACTCAGACTCAGACTTCTTTATTGTCATTCGACCCTTTGCAGGATGAACGAAATGCTGTTTCTTAGGTCTTGGTGCAGGTTTTCAGTTCAGTGCAATGACTGATGTGGAACTGTTCAACAGTCTGACAGCATCCGGGTAGAAGCTGTTTTTCAGTCTGGATGTTTTTGCCCGGATGCTGCGCAGTCTCCTACCAGAGGGGAGAGGGGTGAACAGTTCATGTGCAGGGTGGGTGGAGTCTTGGAGGATGCAGGTGGCTCTGTCC
>OMNN01051422.1:0-37391 GCA_900302755.1 Chromis chromis
GGGGGGGCCTGTTGGAGCCGGCGTGCCCGTTGCCCCTCTCTCACCATCTGGATGATGGCGTCAGCCTCAGCCTCCAACTGACGCACTGCAGCCTGGATGCTGCTGGCTGAGCCCAAACTAGTGGAGCCTGGCCATTGAGAAAGGAATGAGTTTTAACACTTGATAAAACCGTGAGGACATTGTACGCATATATCAAGAATACGGTGCATATGTTGCAACTTCTTACCTAATCGCCCTGTCTGTTTGGCTTTCTTGTTGGCGCGTCGTGTGTCCTCGCGGAGCTGGATAATGACTTGCAGCACTCTCAAGAAAAACTTCTGTGTTGATGTCTTGGATGTTAGTGAACTCATACAGGGAAGTTGTAATTCACGTCCCCCGAGTGTGCGCTTCTGTGCAGCCACAATCACTACACTCTCTGACCCGTCAAACCTGTGCCGCAACCAATAAATTCACACACGCAAAAGAATTTATAGTTATGACATATTAGCTATCATTGTATGCTGTAATATTACAAGGGGGAAACTTAGCTAGAGTTTAAATCAAAACACTCAGTCTACCAGTCTCTTGTCTGTGTTGACAAATTAATGTTGCATAATCATCACAAGCTAACCTGCTGGTCATCTTGCCCTTCAGTCTGGCTGAGATGGAGGAATCCTCTGGTGGGGCATCCGGGGAATGTGAATCAGCTTGTGCCCGTCTCTGCTGCTCCAAGTTGTACTCTCTAAGCTCAGCAAGTAATGTACCTGAGAGAGAAAAAAATGAACAATGTGTGTAAAGATAATCTCCACTTGCTTAAAAAGAGATGTCATCTGTGCAGTTGCCCAAAACTGACCTATCTGTTTGCAAAGAGTGTATCCTAGGTGTCTAGCTCCACTGAGCAGCAGTCTGAGCACAGTGTCTCTGGTGGCACCGTCTCCTCTAGATAGCTGCAGCAGAATGTTAGCTGCATCCTCCAGACCTTCCTCTGAACATGAGTGAGATGTCAACACCTTGTAAGGAAGATGAAAAGAGTTGTTAGAAAAATTATTGGAAATTACTGATGAAGGTGCAGAAAGGCGTTTAAAAAAATAAATAAAATTTAGATCAATAAGAGTGCATACAGACCAGTAAAACAATTATCTGAGGGCTGTCAGCAATCTAAATACTGAATCACCAACTGATCCATTTGGCTTCCAAATAAGCCTGAGTCCACGTTTGCCTGAGACTTGTGGTTATACTAAGGTCAAGACTAAAAAGTCTGCTCTCAGCTTTGGCCAGCCTCACAAAAAAGTCTCAGATAAGCAACATCAATGCATCTTAAAACCCATTTTCTTTCCTACGTTCTCCCTCAACGTTTACTCACGAGCTATACAATTAATTCTAACTATTCTGAAAAGGGCTACATGAAGACTGTTACGTTGCTTTCCTACTAAGACTGACGGGACTTCATTTAGCTAACCAGGCAGCTAGACCAACTAAAAGATGTTTGTAAGCAAAGTCCTCTTTGTGATAAGGACATCTTTGACAATTCTTTAAATAACTAAATTTTAAGATAAAACTGGGGTTTTAGGCTGACCAGTCAGAACTCTGTATTAATAGAATGTAACTACAGTGTAGTGAAGAGCCAGACACCAAATATGGCTTGACTCATACTATAATATGCTTGCCAACGGATTCTCAATATTATCCAGACTAATATCTCGAAAAACGTTGTTTGATGTAAAGCTACATTTTTCTGGTAGTAAGCAAAATTCACATACATTATGGCTGATTCCCTATGACACTTTTCATATTCTTCCTTCATACCTCCACAGAGAGCTGAAGTTGTTTCTCCGTTAGTCCAGTGGAGGCCATCTTGTCACTTTCTGTATTGCTAGTAATGATCCTCTGTTTTCCTGTTTTGGCAAACACATACATCATTGTTTTCTAATGAAATCTGTTACATTATCAAGACTAAATGAACTAAAATGAACATTTTATTTTGGAATAAATTAACAATACCTGTAGAGATTGTTCCAGTGGATGTAGGTATAGAGATTGTTGTAGAGGATGTCTGGGAGGTTGCTAGACTTGTCCCTGAGGATGTACCCTGCGCTACAGCTCCAACAGAGGCCCCGGGGACTACCACAGTGGGCTGGATGGAGCCCACTGATGCTGTGCCCTGTGTTGTGACTGAGGCTGTGGCTCCTGAGCTGGCTGCGGTGTTGGGGTTGGCAGCCTGTGGGGTAGGGTGTCCAGCAGGCACCTCTGTGGCCTTGTTGTCAGGTAGGGCAATGGATATGAGGGAGAGCAGACGCAGCAGCTTTTCAGTAAGCAAAGAGCTCCGTCTGATAACGGGGTGGGACAGCATGTTCATCAGCTGGCCTAGAGGTGAGGTCTCTAAGCTGAACTGGGCTCCCTCTGCCTCGGCACTGCCACCCAGAGGCACTGTCTTCATTGAGGCTTTGCCCTTGCGACTGACATTCATGTTGTCAAGCTTGACCAGCAGGTCCCAAAAATCTGTGGAGATTCCCAGTGACTGGGGAGTAATGACAGAAGACCCCAAGGAGTTCTGGGTGTTGGAGGCGTTAGGGTTGCTCTGAGATTGCAACCCCGACCTGGAGCCCCCACCTCCTCCCCCTCCCCCTGAGGAGGCTGAACAAAGGCGAGAATCCAGGTCAGAAGATGAAGCTGACAAATCCTTACAGCGCTGCTGGGTGAAATGGCTAGGGAAAACCTGCATGGACAGACAACAAAAAGGATTTAAACAATTGTAACTTAATTGACATTTTTAAAGTTCTTAGTCGTAGATAACAGACAACAGATACTGTAGCAGATAAGGCAAGACATTTGGACCCTTACCTTAGCTAGCTGGATAAGTGTGTCCAGCACATGTCGACAAACCACAGGAGCAGCTTGTGGGTGGATGTGCACAGTGGAGCCTCCACCTCCAGCACATGTGACACCTGCAGCAGTGCCTGACACTCCTCCCCCAAGTGTTCCAGATCCTGTAGAGCTCCCAGCTGAATGCCGGTCAGCATGTTTCCTACCTGATGCTCGCTGAATCTGGAAAATGTTTGTCCGACAGCCCAAGGCTGCATCCATAGAAACAGACAGCCAGGAAAGCTGGCTAGAACTGCGAGACTCCACCCTGTTCAGTAACTCTAAGGAGGAAGATGAGGATGAGGAAGAGGAGGAGGATGACGAGGAGAGGGAGGAGGCTGCTGAACTTTTTCCTCCGCAGCCTCCCTGGGTGCTCCTCTTGCCACGAGAGTCTTCTAGACGTGAGGTTTCAACACATACCTCACTCTCACTGCTGCGCTGGAGGATGGATAACAGACTGCGAATGACCCACCCACGTGTCTGAGAGTGGTAGCAGAGGTTCCTGAGCACACGATGCAGGCGACTGGTGTTAAGCTTCGGTTCATCCACAAACAGTAAAACCAGCAGGCAGGACAAGGCCTCATGGTCCAGCAGCAATCGTCCACGCAGACGCAACAAAGAGTCCACACTTGAACTGGATGGTCTGAGGAAAAACAGGTGTAACATAAGTTCAGCTTGTCACCTGTGAAAATTGCCGTATGATTTGATCACAACCACCTACATTTTTAGTAATATAAAAGTCATACATTTTTAAGTGGTTGATGATGATGTATTTATTCTCCTTGTAATTTTCACCCCAAAAAGGAAGAAAAAAAATAAATTCTCAAAACTGGTATTAAATGACTATCCCCTTACCTATGGTTCGTTCCTCCCCCCATCTGAAACGTGCCTCCTCTCTGCACAGCCAGTCGGGTGTACTGGACGCCACGATTGCTCCCTAATCGACTGGTGAAGGCTGGTGAGCGCAAGATGGCTGACAGCGCTGAAGATGAGCTATGACCAAACAGCCTCTCATGCATCAGTTGCCTCTGACGTGCCTCTTGTTCTCTACGAAGCGCAGCTGCTTCAGCAGCGATATCCGGAGGCATGACAGCCAACACGCTGTCCTCCATGTCCTCCAGGACACTACGACGGAGCTCTGAGGGCAGCGTCTGGATGAAAGTTACTGGATCCAGAGGGGTGTCTCCCTGTGGAGGCTGCTGGGCTAGCTCTCTTCGCTGCTGCTCTGCTCGTTGCTGTGCAAGAACCTAAGCAAGAACCAACAGCATGCTTAGTGAAAAGAGCCAGTTACCTGCAACTTCTTCAGTGATTTGCTTGGAAATCATATTTCTCAAGATAAACATTTTGTCTACAGTAAACTTCTTTCATTTCAATGTCTCTCACCTCCTCCTGGATGGCAGGTGGCAAAGCAGCCAGGAACTCAGGGCTGACTTCTGTAACCCCTGGTCCTCCCAGCACTGGCGCAGTAGTGGAAGGCAGGGTTGTAGCAGCAGGTGGACGTGAGGGTGGTCTGATGCCAAGCTGATTTTGCAGCACCTCTCGACGGATGTCCTCAGGAAGAGCTGCCAAGAAGGAAGGATCTACACCCTCTGGCAGACTGATGCCTACCAAGACAAAAACATCACATTATGAAAAGTAAAATTTATGAAAATGTATTAAAAACTGCAGAAGAAGTATGGTACCATTTATTTTACCTGCAAGTGGGTCCTCCTCCTCATTGCTGGTGGATGGGAGGGGCTCTTCCTGGATGGCCTGCGACTGACTGTCAGCACTATCACTCCTGGGCATCGTTTCCCCAGGGGATGATACAGAAGTGGAGCTGTACACATAAAAAAAAGCACTATTCTCACTCAGCAAAAATATTTGATTATATACCTTACCTAATCAAGTATCAAACTGAACAGAATGCACTTGAACTACTAGGTGGAGATTTGTTGCCATTTTACAAAATATAATAAACTGAGTTGATATAAGAACACTGAAAACTAAAGCACCAATGAAAAGGGAGTAGGCATTTGCATGACCTGTAACTCATCTTTACGAACACTTATGGTCGTCTGGTCAAGACATTTATAGTGCAGATTATACTTCTTTTGAACACAGATTTGGTCAGCAGTGATATTTCAAGCTACTTACCCAGTCTCCGCATCGGTCTGCCTGTCAGTCAGCCCACTTTCCCCACTGCCAGACAGCTCCTGAGACAGCTGGGTGGTCTGGGCAGGGTTGGGAGCAGCTTCTTCCTGAGTGGCAGAGGCAGGACTGCTGGTATCCATTGGTGACCCTTCCAGTTGTGACACACCAACTACTGCAGGCTCCGAGTTCTCTACAATGTCTGGACTTAGGGAGGCTGAGGGAATAAAAATAGGTGACGTTGTTAGGAGATTTTGTCACTCAATGTATTGTAGCCACATTCTTTGGGTGAATGACTTGCATTTCATAGTGTTCAGAAAATATGATAAGGTTCTAGCTTTGACCTCAATCAACATCATATTTTGCATTACAAGAGTGTCCTTACTGTTGGCCAGTCTATAAATGAAGTTTTCAAAGTTAGTCTACCTTCCCTGCCTTCATCCAACGCTCCTCCACCACCACCTCCTCCGACTCTCTCACCGATTGTGGGTGCTGGGGACATTTCCATCTGAGATGCCTCTGCTTCACTGTTTGGCCTGTCAGCTGCCGACAAGGGTGGAAGGCCAGCCCCTGCCAGAGCAGCCAGTGAGCTGGCATGCGATTCGGCCAGTAGCAGGTCAGCAATTGGCTGGTGGACCTGCTGACTAATCGCAGTCTCCAGGGAGACTAGGGCCTGTTCATGAGGGGCAGGTGTGGTGGGAGTGACCTCTCCAGATGGGGGAGCAGTGAGGAAGCCCTCTGAGACTCTGGGTGGATCCAGACATGACACCGTACCACCCTGAGCCTGCTCACCCTCTGCAACATCCAGAGAGAAAATTTATGTGAAGACAGGAATATAGTTGTTATACATTCTTTATTGGAAAAAACTACACATATTCTTAAAGTAATACTACATTGTTTAATTTGACTTGCAGTTTTTTCTTATGCTTACCAACAACTACCAGACCTTGTGCGTCTAACAATATTTAACAATAATAAAAAAAAAGTCCCTTGACACATCAAAAGTGTTTCCAAACCTTTTTAAGGTGTTAATGGCTAATTGTTTGAAAGAAGGGAACTCAATGTAAGCACAAATAAAAAGAACAGAAATAGCAATAAGCTGATTAGCTACACAACATTTTTTAGTTAGATGCCAAAGGCCTCTGCTGAGGAAGGCAGTAAGTTGTATAGTTATCTCCTGAACGGGGTGCACAATCCTGATCCCCAACAACAACACAACTTACTACCTCACCACAGCACAAGTAGCAGCAGAGAAGTGCAATGAGGTACATATGAAGCAACATTGTAAACCAAAGATGTAATGAACATATCTAGAATAAGGTGCATACGACAGCAATGCAAATCAGGTATTTTCAGTTTAATAATTATCGGAGCATTTCCCAAGAGATGAGCTCCTTTGCAACAAATGAAGATGATGAGCTGGTATGGCGTTGCCATAAGAAAGACAGTAGACTGTATAGTTATCTCCCAGATCTGGTGTGATCCTAAAACTATACAAACTACTACCTCATCCCACAGCACGCACAGCAAGCTGGCTGCTTGCCTCTGGGTGCCCTTCACTGAGTTGTCCAATCCAGACAGGTCAAGGAATTTTAACATTAAGACAGAAACAAAAACAAAATCTATATGAATATCAGTACCTGCATTGTTCTCTGCACCATTAACTGTCCCCAATCCAGAACCCTATGGACAAAAAAACAATACACATTAGCATAAAATGAATAAGTCAGCCAAAAAAATGCTTGTGTGTTTGAAAACTTCTCCTCCTATACAGCCAAAAAACATGCATTATGTGCTGACCTGCAGGCTCTGTTCTCTGGCCTGTTCTGCTCCAGAGGCCCTCCTCTCATTTTGCTTGGACTCCTCCTCCTCAGCCAGCTGCCTCCTTCTCTTCTCCCTGCGCTCTTCCAGTTCCTCATCTCGCAGACTCTCCAGATGCTGCAGGATAGGCACCTTTACCACTGAAAGCAGACACAGACATCAGAATTCATCCTTGGTTGTGGCTGTAATTCAAAGGTGCAACAAGTCACCAGGTCAATTCAGGCTACTTTAGTTCAAGTTATTAAACCTGGTGAATCAATTAAAATCAGTAATAATAGTATTCATTAGTCATGAATTGGAATAAATCACAGCTTAATGCAGGACTAAATTATATTATTCACTTCTATTCATGTTCTCTTTCTGAATCCTCATCCTTTTTGCTTCTGTAAGCACCGTCACCCACATTAAGGTGGACAGTAATAAAGCAGCCCAACAAAGAAAGATGCAGTACAAAAATCCAACAAACCCAACTACTATGATTTGCAAGTGTTTACTTTGTATTTTGGGTTTTCTGAGAAAACTTGCACAAAGACACTGGACATCAAGTACCCACTAAAAACTAGATCCTGAGACTATGTGAATTACTATGTTTTTCTATTGTATACACAAAACTAAATTCAAAAGAAACTGATGTCTTCAATTACATGTAGCCATACTTCTTTTAATACAACCTTCATTAAGGATTTTAGTAAAAACTCTAAACACGGTCAGAAAAATCATGGTCAATTAAACATGTGGTCAAACCACTGGAGTATTTAAGGACTGTCTGGAGCTGGTTGAAATTAACAGGGAATACTTCCAACTACTTGGCCATCTTATCCAAATTTTGAAAGCACCAATAGCCATTACCAATATACTGGCACATTATCAAATATAGGAGGTATGGAGTCATAACAATAATCAGCATTTTGTCCTAAAAGAGAATTTATTGCCACTAAAACAAGTCCATGATGTAATGTCAATCTACCTGCTACACAGTCGTGCATACTCTCAGCATCCAGCACCTTACACTCATCTGTCCATCTAGTTAAGGCAGTAGGAATACTAGAGAGGGTGCCTAGAGAGACAGAAAGAACAGGCATGTTAGGAATTTATATAAAATAAACCATGCAACAGTGACAGTGACAACAGCCAATAGTAATACTTACCCGCTTGACCCCCAGTACTGCTCTGCTCATGGAAGAAGTCATCCAACAACTCATCATCAGAACGAGCAATTATGTGCACATCCTCATTTCCAACCAAAAGGCGAGCACGACCACGAGACTGCAGGGGCAGAGAGCTGGACAGCTGTAGAATGTCTGCTGCTGCACTGGGGCCCAACAGTCTAAGAAGTGAGATGGGAAGAAACACACATTCTAATTACCACAAAATACAAGGAAAACACGTGTGCTGTTTAGCACAGATACAAAAAGAAATGTTTTTTTCACCTTTGCAAGATGAGTGGAGGGTTTGGCTGGCGGTTGCCAGGGTAATGAACATGGATGGTGTGTCCACTGTTAGCAGTGAGCTGACGCAGTGTTCTCTGGCTGCGACCCATGCCCTGTGCCAGACGGCTGCTGGTGCCTGCCACACCGAGGGTGAGGGAACCGTGGTCAGCATGGCGCACCATCAGTGGGTGGGAGCTAGGGATGTTGCCTGGGGAAGGAGGGATGTCAGCTGATGGAAAAATAACAGAAAACAGCAGGCAGACATTAGGGGGACAACTAAAGCACAACCCCATGCAATGTTTAAAAAATAAATCTCATGAAATTTTAGTCTCTGCATCACCTGTTTTGCTATTTGTAACTCTACTAATTTGGGAGGTCCCACGTTTCAGTGACTGAAGTAAGCAGAGGTTTAGCAGGAGGGTAACTTTGACAAAGTTTTTCACACCAGACATTCTGATATGTTACAGCAGTAAAACAGATATAATTGTTATTATGTACAGTATGCTATATTACTGGCATGACACTTTACGGAAATAAGGCAGCCTTCTAAAAAATTGCTTCATCTTTGCTTCTGCTACAAGACATGTAACGTGAAAAAGGTCTGTTGTCATGTGGTGTTAAAACCACTATTTGGAAAATCAGAGTGATCATCCAGTTGTCCAAAGAACAAGTTTAATATGAAAAGAAGATTTAATGTCTGTATAGAACTAAGCTGTACTTGATTTCAAACTCATTCTTTTCAAAGGGATAATTTGAGATGGCGACGTATCAACTGGGAATCAATCAACAATCAGTAAATCTGACGTTAGTAAATGTTAGCAATATATCGTCTTGCTTACCGTTGTTGGAGAACATGTTGTCAAACTCTATGATGAGGTCATCATCCCTGTCAAACCTCTCAAAGCGGATGTGTGGTGCAGCATTGATGTCAGGAAAGTCTTCATCCAACTCCATCTCTGAACCTTCATCATCATCATCCTCATCTCCTTCTTCATCATCCTTAAGAACAGTAGCAGCCATGAGTCGTAAGTACAAGCAACAATCAAAATTCATTTAATGAACTTTACTGCATTGATCCATACCTGATCCTCCTCCTCCTCCTCCTCTTCCTCCTCCTCTTCATCCTGGCTGTCTTCATCATCATTGCTGCCACTGGAATCTTCCTCCTGTGTATGTTCCTCATCCTCTGGCTCCAGGATGTTCATGGAGTCTGATGGAAGAGAGAAACACACACATTCTTTCAAGAAGTTTGTATTGAAGACGCCGTCAGTGAGACCAATCACAACACCACCAAGTTACTTGTGATAATAAAACAAACAGGATTCTGATGTGCTAATGTCTTACCTTCACGGTTGGCCTGAAGAGTAGATGCCTGGCTAATATTAGAGGGGGCCTCATCCATCAACACATCCTCTTGCGATTCATCTTCACCGCTGCGTCCCACTGATTGACAATACACACACCACATGTGATACACAAGCTCTGGGTTTTCTTGTCTGTTTGCAATACAAGGAGTGTTCTGGAATCATAGCATTACTTTAAAATAATTATTGCAATTTTTTTCCCGCACCTTCCCCACTAAGTCTTACTGGTAGTGTATATAATTGCTCTACACTTTTTCATCTCCATGCACCTTCATTGTCACCTCTGGAATCAATCTAGTAGCTTACCTATAATTGTGCTGTTGACAGTGCCAGCATCTCTTTCCAACAGCTCATCAATCAGATCCACCAACTCATTCTCTACCTGCATTAACAGGAAATGAAATACAAACGCAACGTCAGCCATCAAGCGACAAACAAAGTGAAGAAATGGCAATTACTTATGAGCTTAATTAGCTACATTTAGTTATACCCACTTTTGTGATATGGCAATGAGAAAAACTGAGTGTTGTGTGAAATACAAAGTTATTCACCTGCATAGCTTGTGTACTGAGAACCTCTGGCTGACCAGCAATGACCACCGTGTCACCCTCTGTCTCTCCATCCATCAGGTCACTGTCTGTTCCCTGCACCCTGTGGCTGCCATCCACTGGCTCTGCCTCACCAGACTCTCCTGAAATGGATATCACACATCAGCAACAGACATATTTGGAATCACATGGAGAGTATTGAGGTACCTCCTCTGTCTCATGTGGATACCTTGGTCCTGAGTGTTGCTGTTGCTGTCCCTGGCAGTGCCCACGGTGTCATGTTCTGCCTTGTTCTTGCTGGAGCCTCCTTTGCCCCCAAATAGACTGCTGGGCTGGTTAACAATGCGTGACAGAGTCTCCAGAGGCTTCAGGGCAGCATTCACTGTGTTGGCCATGTTGGGACTAAAGCAAATGGTGTGAAGAAAAAATTAGGAGTAATTTAACACTGATGCTGAAACGTAAATACAACTTGATTATGAAATAGAACTATTTAAAATCCAGGTTCCTCTTTGTCGAAAGATTTGAGTCATCTGATTTATTAACTGGTATAATTGATTATCCAGAAAAGTCAGGGTTACTGGTGGGTCTGCCGATCTTCAGTTTAGGTATGTTGATCTAACCCAGTTTACACTGAGCCTACTTCAAGTCCAAGTTAAGGGTTCCCTGTAAAATGTTAGACCTCTAGTAGCATTATGGGGCAATTTCTCTTTAAGCTGGTCTGTTTTGTTTATTTCACATACAACAATGTACATGCATGTGTGTCTATGCTGGTAACAGAATACACAAGCACATGGCAACAAAGATATAATAAGAATTACTAGTAAACAAGGATGTGAACAATGCAAGATATAAAATAGGCTTTACAAATATTTTATGCAGAAGGAAATTCAGATAGACCTCATGAACATATAGAGTGTATTTTGGTGAGTAACAGTGAATGTAAACACAACTTGCTTATTTGTTTGAATTCCACAAGTTATTTCTACCAGACTAATCATCAATTAATTTTAATTTGCAAATTAACCTCATTTAATGTATTCATATACCTGGACAAATCCAAGCTGTGAGGGACGCGAGCCAAGTCGTTGACCAGTCCTTTCTTAAGAAAGAGCCTTATGATGTTGTTCATGCCATTATGTTGCGTCTTGGCTGCTGCTGTGCTATAGAAACTGGATGTGGAAGGACATGATTCCATGATGGTGCTGATGATGCACATCACTGCCTGAAGCCTGCAAAACAGATGTGCCACGACAAAAGTGAGAAGGTTTGTACAGACCCAATTAAATTATTAATCAATAAATTAAGGATTACTGTGTCAATGTCAGGTTGTATAGTGCATTTTTATCCTCCTTACCTGGCATGTTTTTCGGCACCTTCTGTCATTGCTAGTGCTCGACTAAGGGCAGCCTTCACCTCATTCACCAGGGCCACCTGGGCATCAGTGCCGGTACCAGCAGCTGCCAGGCTAGCTAGGAAGAGACGTGCCAATGCTGGGGTGTCCTTATCCTCTGAACTCTGGGTGTGAGGCAGTAAGTGGTCCAGCACAAAGGCTAGAACACTGCAATCCTGTTAGAATTCAGGCATGTCAAAATAGGTTAGGAGAAAAACATTATGGCATTAACGGCATGACAATACAGCAGTATAAAAAGATGACCATTTTGTTAAACTACCCACCTCCTTAATGAGCTCAGACTGTCCAGCGGTGTAGCAGTAGGAGGCAATTAGTGTGGCGATGCCCACATAAGAGCGCACCAGTTCAGCCAGCAGTCTCAGGATGGTAGAGGTAGGCATTAGAGGCTTGCTTGCCTTTACCTTAGCTGCTTTACCCTCATCTGAGCTGGTACTCTTCTCTCCCTCTTGCTCTTTCTTCTCCTCCCGCATCTCTTCTGGTGTGGAGGCTGAGGAGTCAACATAACAATATGAATACAATATGCCCTACATAAATACAATATAAGCTCACATGAAGATGAAATTAATTCTATGAAAATAATTTGATACCTGGCGTGGAGCACATTATCAACCTTTATTGTTTTATTTTATATTATAAATAAAATCTTATGGCAAAATTATATTATTATTAAATTACTGGCAGACTAACACAGTTGAACGATAAAAACATAAATTAAAGACTATGGAAACTGTTGATAGACATTTGCCATGCTACACAGTGCTTAATAAAAGCACCACCGACAAAATTAGACTGACAGCTCATTAAGCAACGTGATGACAGATGATCTGGTATGTACTGTTAATTAGCATCGATTTCTATCCTGGTGTTAAGAAGAATTCCACTTTTCGGTCTCACCTTCTCCTTGTGGTGTTCCAGACTGGGAAGACTCAGCCACACCTCCATCAGCAGCAAACACTTGAGTCTGAGAGGAAGAGATGTGGTTCTATTATTAACTAAGGAAATGACGAACTTCATGTTTCAATACACAATCTAAACAGGATTGCTCGTCACTGAGACTCACATTGATATGGAATGCAGACTGGGAGTCAAAGTCGCTCCCCTGCCGGGTGAGTCGATACTGCTGATAGACATCATCACCAACATCCTGCAAGATCTGGCAAAGGTCTTGACCACCAGGCACAGCTGCAGCACGCTCTTCCGGACGCTCAGCTGTGATAAATACACAAAAACACTCATAAGCTAAAATGTTTAAATAATATCTCCATTAAAATAATATATAAACCCTTTGAGTGGATAGTTATCAGGATCCTAAAATGATAAAATGTCTTACGTTCTTCAGGAGCATGGTAGGCAGCCAAAGCATTGAGCATATCATAGATGACCTCCTTGATAGTGTCAGGGATAGGGGGTAAGGGAGACAGTTTCAGAGGAGTGGTCTTCACCAGCTGCACAGCATTGGGCCCCTTAATTCGAAGGTTCTCGAACTCGTCATCGGAAGCTATAGAAAAAAATAAGGCGTATAAGCTTATTAGGGTAAAAATTTGGATACGTAAGTAAATCTGATTTAAAATACTCGTAACTTCAAATGTAATCAAGAGTTTTTTAATTACTTCCAATCAAACATTATATCACATATTACAAAAGTTTGCACACTCACTTGTACCAGCTCCACGAGGTGCAGGTAGAGCAATGCGGACACAATTGCTGGCAGTCTCAGCAAAGCATTCAGGGTTACGGCAGGCAGCAGGGCCCAGGACGCGAAGGATGTAATTGATTTCTCTGGAACCAAGGCTGCCTGACACCACTCCTGAGGTGGTACTACCTGCTCCACTGGTCACTGCTGACCTTACGACCTATGGTAACAGATTATTGAGGAACTGGATCATGATATCAACAAACCTCAGAAGCATAATTTAGAAAATCACATTATTCGCACCAAATACACTGGCATTTAAATAACAAGTCAGTATCTACTATGAGCTGCATCTAAAGAGTATGACAAAAGACTAACCTTCTCCATGGTGTGGCGCAGAGTTGCGGGATCTTCTATGATGTGTCTGAACAACAGAGTAACAAGTGGGGTGAAGCCATTGAAGCCAGAGCTCTGCGTCAGCCCCAGAATCATCCGTGTGCTCTTCAGCTCAGCAAACATCATTGCATAGTGGTGATTGCGTGTAAGGCGTAAACAGAGACGCAGTGTGGCATGAAGGGTGTCTGGGTCCACAGGAACGCTAATCATACTGACACAGGCCCGAATAAGAACAGTAGTCATGTCCTCACTCAGGCCTTGTACAACAATATCAGATCCCTGAGTGTAGTCAGGCTCCAGGGAAGTTGAGGGGCCAGAGGTGGTCTCCTTCAACTGGCTGGACTCATCCTTAGGAGCACTCATCTCCACTGCTGTACCCGAGTCTAGGTCAGTCTGGGTTTCCTCCACTTTGCCCCTGTCTCCCTCCTCTCTCTCAGAGTCCGTAACACTACCAGTCTTGGAAGGCTTGGGAATGCGAGGCACTCTCTGGACAGTCAACATCACGGGCCTCCTGTTACCAGTCTCTTCATTTACCTGTCCAATAAAGTGGTTTTAGTTAGACAAAGAGACCCAGCAAATTCTTAGAGGACAATTATCCATATAGTGTGTTCACAGACAGTGGACAAAATGAGAGTGTATACCTGGACCATGGTGTTAAACTGCACAGTGTATCTCCGGCGTCCAGCTGTGAAGCGGACACTGCTTTCCCCAGCCCTCCATGCTGAGTCAATGGTACTGTTGTTGGATGCACTGTAACTGCACCAACGGCCTGAGCGGTCATCAAACCATCGCCAGTTATTACCATTGGGCTGCAGATACTAAAAGTAAACCAAGAGAGAATTCAGTAATTGTACAAAAAAGGTGCAGCAGCACAACACCAATAGAATGAACAGAGGTAATGCAAGAACCCTTGATGCAGTATTGTAAGCAACCGTGTGTGTTTTGTCAACTTCCTGTACACTCAGTACCCAGAAGTTATACCTTCCTGTATAGATACAGCTCATTCAAGACAAGTCTTGAACAAAAAAAGCAATGAGTGCTGATCACGTAGACAAAGAGACGATAGTAAGATCAGGTGTAGGTTTTGTATTTGCTCTCTTCTTACTCATTCACCCATAGTACCTGCCTATACCTCTGGTAGCATCAAGGTGTACCTATTTAAGTACAATAGTATTCCAATCTGTAGCTTTGTTTTTACCTTGTTCATTTGTTCCCTGCGCTTCGAGGAGACTGCCATCTTCTCATAGAAGTCAATGATCAACAGTACTGGTGTGATCCATCTGTAGTAAAAAGTAGTTTTTTTATAAATTCATACCGCAAACATATTAAGGATTTGTAAATGAAACGAGGTACATAGGGCTGTGCAACACTCACTTTGGTGTCTGGATGTCTTTATGTTCCTTAGCTGCTTGCAGACATGGCTGCACAACCTCAAGAAGCTTAATCAGTAAATCAAGAATCCCACTGTTCTCCACCACTCTGGCTCCTAACAACTTTAGTTCCTGTCAAAACAGAAAACAACCAATGAATAAATAAGATGCACACATAACCCCTGACAATGTCTCTCTAAGACAGAACCTTAATTTCTGTTACCTCAAAGAGCAACGTGAGCAGCAGAATTCGTGTTGCCAACTTGGAGGCCTGGGGCAGTGTGGCCATCTGTCTGGTCCACTCAGACACCGTCTTTGTGTCACTAGTAGTCAGGGGCTCAGCTGCCTTGATCAGCACATCCGCTGCCTCCCACACCTACACACAACATGCACACCATCAGGCTCGTACAGACATACAAGCTTCTTTTGTCAGGACCATTTAAAGCCTACGGCATTAGGATGTTTACCCTGTCACTTGTAATAAGTGATAAAACACAAAAATATAAATTTACTTGCAGAGCTGAATTTGCAGTCAAGGTATGTTATGAACCTGCTGAAAGCATTTACTTTGAAATATGCAACAATCAATTACAATGGCAATCTGCATTTGACAGTTCTTATTTTGTGTGTTCTTCCAAGGTTGCAATGCCAGAGAATTAATTGCAGATATCAGTTATACAATAATAAATATAGAGAAACAGAAATGCACTTGGACATCTCCCCATCAAATCACAGAATTTTTACTCTGCAATATTAACAAGTATTTTAATCCACTGACCTGGTGGACAACTTGGCCAAGAATGAGGTCTCTGTACTCTGGGCCACTTCTCTTGATGGCAGTCATCAGCAGGTCACAGAGTCGGTACACTGTGTCAGGAAGCTCATCCAAAAGATGGAAGCAGCCAGGCAGCATGGAGTCAGTGAAGGTGTGTAGTTCCTGGGGGTCCAGTGGCTCGGCCTCCATGAAGCGCTCCAAGCAGCGCGCCTCCTCCTCCTCTGCCCGCTCCCTGGCTCTCCTGTCCTCCTCCTCACGCCGACGTGCTGCTTCCTAAAGCAGACACAGAAATGTTCTTAACAGCCGCTTTACTTAACTGCAATTTATTTATTCATTAGGTTTTACTTAGCAACAACTGTTTTAGGCTGCACAAGCTTTGTCCATGTAATTTGGGCGGTGAAAATGACAAACCTCAGGAGAGTCAGAGCGCTGCTCCATGCTGACCTCTTGCCCGAGTGACATGGCAATCGCCCTCATCATCTGGTCCTCTTCAGACATAGTCAGGTCCTAGATGGAATAAGAACAACAATGTCAGCTGGCTGAGTTTGACTAATGAAAACTATAAAGAACTGGAGTATTTGTGTGCTTGAAAATAAAGTAAATGAAGTCTTACTCTTACTGCTCCACCAAGTAGTGGAGGAGGGTGTGTAAGCAGGTACTCTGTGGCCTGCTCCATGGTGCTGGTGTTCAGTAGGGCCTCCATGGCATGTTCTCTTGAGAAACCCATATCCATGAGCTAAAACACCACAGAAAAGAGAAGAGTACATAAAGATGAGGTGATGAGCGAAGGGAAAATAGATCAAATCTGGGGGGGATCTAGGACTATGAAGTTTAATTGATAAATACAGAAAAATGACTTAAGGTGAGGGAAAAGTCAAGGACACTTGTCATTATGAAGAACGGACATTTTATCACTTGTCTTCCTTTTTTTCTCAAATCATGACTTAGACTCTAAACATAGCCCCTGTAATCTTCCTACAACACCCAGTCAAACCTTTTTCCTTCACAAAACTATTATAACATTCTGTCTCTGAAGGTCTGAATAATCCAATAATCTTATCCAAATGCCTCTCTCACTGTCCTCGTTTAACCAGTCCTCCCTCTCCATTCTGGCTCCATCCTTTACTCCCTACTTCTCTTCACCTCTACTCTTAATTTCTTTCTTCTTTTTGACAACTGATACCTGTTGGAGGTGCTGCTGGCATTCCTCTGCGTGCCTCCCTCTCCCTCTGTATCTTCCCTGTTGTTAAATAAATGGTGGCCCAGGATTCAGTGCATGCAGAATATAGGGGAAGAAGATTGGTAAATACAGCACCTCTGTTTTAGCTTCTTGCTTACATGGCCACTTGGATATGTAAATATGTTGTTAACCTGTGCTATCAGAACTGACTACAGTAGCGGCACAACAAGCTGAAAATACTGACAGCAGGGATAAACCACAGTTGGCAAGAAGAATGAACTATCAACCTCCAAATAAAGAAACCACTGGCATCAACAAAAATCTGCTGAGAAAGATGGCAGAGTGTCAGACAGCTTTCCCACATACCTGCGTGAGTTGCGCCTGGTTAACCTGGGGCTCACGGCGAGGGGTAGAGTTGGTAGACTCATCAGTGGATCCTCCTGCTGGCACTCCAGGAGTTGTTCCACTCACTGCTGGTGCCTCGCCACCTGTTGAAGACGCTCCTGGGGCCCCACCACTAGGTACCAAGGGACCAGTAGGGGCCACCTCATCATCTGGGCGCACAGTTCCCTCTTTCTCCTTAGCCAGCCGTTCCTGGATAACTGGTTCCCCTCTCAGTATGTGGCAGAGGATGGCCAGCATGGACTCAGCCATCCTGCCGCCATACACTTTCAGCGGCTTCCTGTTCCACAGACTGCGGATGCAGCTGAATGCAGCCTTGATGAAGGAAAGAATGTGTTACAAAGGCTTTCATAAGAATACATATGAGAGATACAGTATTAATCACTTCAAGTGGGTCATGGAGTTCATGAAAGTGTGTTGCCTAACTTTTACTTGTATCTCGATATGGTATTACACTACATTAATACACCCACAGAACCACCAATGTTACAGTATGCATTTGTTTTCATTTTCCTAACAACTGTCCTCTCAGTAGTCAAACAAGTTAAATGCTGTGCACAATATATTACTTATTTCAGATGTTGAAAACACAAACTAACAATTTGCATCTGAAGGGAGCAAGAGTCATTTGAATTCTATAGATATAAGCAATACTTTTTATTCATTGCAGTAAATTTAATCAATTAAATATAATAATCAGTTACACAAAGGATGACAGATGTGCAGTTTCAATGTCAGAAAATGTATTGCAATACACAGTTGTACCACTAGGTGGAGCCTTTTGCTGTTTAATAAGATAGACTTGAGGTACTTAAGCTGATCACCCAGAAGAAAATATTAAAAGGAGTGTACCTTCCTGCCTTTCAAGGAAGAATAAAGTTTCTGCTTGACTGGCTCTAAGTTGTGAAAACTTTAACAATGGATTTGTTGGGTTTCTCTCTTTAAAAATTGTAAGGTTTTCACCTTACTATGTGAAGTGCAACAAGATTACATATGATATGAACTGGTGCTATAGGAAAAAAAAGGAATTGAAAAAATCTGTGCTTATAGTGTGAGACAGTATTTGTGCATCCTAAAAACTGAGCAGTGGTGTCTCGCCGACGGACTGACATTAACTCACAATGAGAAGTCACTCCTATTATGTACGTAAGGTAATCACATTGAAATGTATAAAACCACATAAAAACACAAAAATCGGGGTAATGATGTACTTCTTGCCTTCAAGTGGCGGAGGAGTTAATACAGTAGATTTTGATGCGCCAACAGTCACATACAGACAGGAGTGAGAGTTCCTCAATCTTATATAAAGTCATTATGTGGTATAACTTGGGAGTTTACTTTTTCTTTTTTCTTTTTTAATTCTTCATGTACTCTGATGCAAACATAATTGTCATAATTGTTTTTCAACTAATAATCAACTATTGGTTGTAAATGTAGCTGAATATAAAATAAGGAAATTGCTCAATTGCATTTTGCTCTGCTAGTGCATACCAACCTTCTGGGTGACTATGAGGAACCTAAGAGCGCTGAACTGCGGCATAGTGGGTGTGACTCCAGGCATTTTAGCTGGCAGGGAGTGGGGCGAGTCCAGCACAGTGCTTGGATTAACCATCTTCTCCACCAGCATTAACCAAGCATCCAGGAACTCCCCTGTCCCATCTGGTAGGTCAGTATGCTCCAGACCCTCAGACACAGGCACCTTCCCACCCATTGACAGTGCCCAGTTAAATGTCCTGCAAAACAAAAAACAAACAACACAACCAGTGAAACTCCCGTCAAACATTAAAATTAGAATACTATTTTGAGTTGGGCGACAAAGTGATGTTGACATTTACTACGAAAAAAATCCCTCATATTGATGATAAACTGGTGAATACAGTAGATCTATGTGTTCTGCATGTGGGTTAGGCAACAGCAATACAGAGACAGTAACAACTAGGGACTCCTGGCCAAGGAAATGGGTCCGATTTCAAAATCTGACTATACATATATCAGAAATCCAGACAACCTGTGCCAACAATGACAGCAAACACAACAAGCCTTTTCCACCATTTCAAAAGGTAGCATTACTATCCAACTGAGTATACAGAAACCAAAAATCTACATCCAAAGCTGCTAGCACAAGCACCCAAGCTCACAAGCAAACCTCTTGTGGTAACATTAGTTCAAACCCCTGCAGCAGTCACTCATGTCTGCCTTTTCAGTCATTGCTGAGTATTTTCTGTGACAGGAACCTAATTAGTTGTTTGTTGCCTGATAAGTCACATTTTCTAACACTTGTTAGTATTCTATAAACAATTTTGGTTATACTCACTCCAAGACACTATCAAGTAAACAGGAGGGACAAAATACTATTTTTGTTCTGAATATGTCACATAATACCCTAGGACTTACTCAAATAAGGCATCATGTCCCCCAGAGCAAAAGAACTTTTGCAGCATTAGGTGGTAAGGGTACTTCCTCTCATCGAACAGCATGGGAGATGTGAAACCCACTGAGCAGATGAAGAAAGTCAGCCTGCCAGGAAAAAATAAATAATCAATGTCACTGTGTATGTCTTGTATATATCATCAGTGGTAGTGGTAGTGGTCATCTGGTCTTACCTAAAGCGAGGGGTGGGTGTGTAGGGTGGGGGCTGCCAACTTAGACCCTTGGTGAGGAGCTTAGTGAGGGCAGAAGCAGTGGCCCGGGCAGCAGGCGTTGGGGTAGTGCCTGTGCTTGTGGCATGGTGGGAGCGCCGTTGGCGCACTGGAGAGCCCACACACAGCTTTACTAACAGGCCAAAGAGCTCAGCAAGAGCCCTACCTAATCGAGAAGACGCTGCAAAGACACAAGGCAATTAGTGAGACAATAAACTCAAGGTTTTAGGAGACTTTGTTTCAAAAAATTATCTGTTTAAACATTGGCGGATATAAAAACGATTGTGCCTTGGAAATCATCTCACCAGAGAGTAGGGGTTTAATTTGTTTGATGCGGGTGGCCATAGCTGGGGTAAGTTTGGACTTGGCCTTAGGGTCTGTTGTAGAGGGTTCGTCCGTCTCCATGGGAGCCAAGGTGTCCCCATCTAGACCCATGCCTTCCAAGAGACCACCAGCAGATGAATCGACAGAAACTGCCTCAGATTCTGCTGGATGAAGGGAGACAAAAATTGACTTGTTGGAAAGTGTTCCAGGTGCTTGGTGTTTTGAATCGAACAAAGTTAAATGGTTATATTACCAGTTCTTCTGGAACCAGAGGCTGTGGTTGCTGCAGTGCTGCCAGATGGCTTCTCTTCTTTGGGCACCAGTTTCTGCATGTCAGCCTGGCCAAACTCACATCCTGGAGGCAGGCTGCAGGGTACAAGCAAGAGGTGTTAAGAGGGATAAAAGCTGACTGCAAAGGTAAAATAGAGGGGATACATTATAAAAGCCTTACCTGTTTGGGGTGCATAGTGACAGAAGCACAGTGCTCTCCCATACCAGAGAGCAGTAGAGCTGACTGAGCTTATTGAGAACACTCAAGCCCAGCTGGGAGCCCCACTGGTTGACTGAGATAGCTCTGATCTCACTCTGTTTAGAAAGAGAACAGAAACATTTAGAGCTGCTAAACCAATCTCAATTTGAAGAATCCCTCTACAATTACAAAAACATACATACAGGTCTTGTAATCATCTTCCCTTGGAAAGATATGTTTACATTAGGTGATAACCAAATGCATGTTTGTATATTAAGTTTTAATGATGCTGAATAAATCATTCCCTTCCTCTTAGACATTTGCACAGATGATTTTTTAAAGTATTGTAAAGACAAACACAATGAGAAGCCATACTTTTAAAAAAAAGTCAGCCTATTGCCCTACTTGAGATTAAAAGCTCCACAGGAAACCTTTAAGTACAAATGTATAGCACAAAACAATTGGCTGCATAAGGATTCACTAAGACAATAGTTGGTGGGGTAAAAGAAACAAGTTAGCAAGTTATCATCCTCCGTTTTTGACTGAGACCTTGCTAGGACAGAGGATGTAGTTCATCTTGAAAAAACAAGTCAAGTGCTTGGGTGTGTTTTGGATTTTGTGACTTAATAAAATTTTCAAAATGAGATGCATTTTGTGAATACTGCGTACCCCGTCATCTTCAGACTAAGGCTAGTGGTTTTCAGGACCTATGCCCAGCACCAGCAAGCAAATTGGGTGGACCAAAAGATAACGCAGCACTTAGCAAAATTTAAATAAATGCAGGTGAGGTATAAAAAATAATTTGAATGATAATCTATTTCTTTTCGAAGACCTCATCTGTAAAGCAAATTGGATACTTAAAAAAAAAAAAAAGGTAGAAGACTGTTTACTTAACTTAGAAAATCACTTTCAAACAATCAAGTAAAAAGCTGCATGCTTGCAAACGTTTTCCTGCTTTTTGTCACACAATGACCCTCACTTATTTTTAATGTCAGTGGGCAAACAACAGCAGTCAGTGGTTTGGCATACAGAAAAATGGAGAAAAGCCAAAATATAGAGTTCATCTTTCATTTTGTTGTATCATTTTAAATCAAGAATAGATTCTAAATCAAATTGTGACACTATCAAAATTTCCCACCTCTAACTTAGACATCACTGATGTAGCCAGTTGTTTCTATAAATCACATATTACAATGTACAGAAATCCATTTTGTGGAATAAAGTGATTTAGGGTTATTGAAATAGAGTAAAGGGTGGTCAACTTCGTTCTTAATAAAATACATCCATATTTACCTGTCCTACTCTGCAAGTATGGACAAACATGAGGATGTAGGCATGCGCTGCGGTAAGAGCATGTAGCAGTGGTGTAGCACGGGCTGACAACGTGGCGTCGGTGACGTGGCCCGCATTAGCCAGTTCTCTGAGAAGGACAGACCCACCAGGCACCTCAATTGGTCGATGAAGTGGCTCCAGGGATGTCAGAATGCTGTCCAGTTGGCACAGGCCCTCCTGGAGTACCTTAGGCTCATGTGAGAGAGTCTATGGGGAAGAATTAAAGGGAAACAAACCAGCTCTTTTTAAGTTGCCCAGGAACTGCAGATCACAGAGAGCATTTTGGCTGAATGTGGCAGTTCAACACCATATTCACGTTAATATATGGCAAGAAAAAATCCCAACAGTGATCTATCTTTTGCGCTCACCAATATGGACTTGCAAACACCAGCCACAGCTTGACAGGCAGCTGAGGTGGGGAAGTCTATGGGTAAGTTGGGGAGTCCCAGAATAGAGACCAGGGGCAGCAGCCCCTTCTGGTTGACGAACTCCTGACAGTGGTCATCTGTGGTATTGTTGCTTAGTATGGATTCTACAAACTTCATCTGGGGAAAAAGTGCATCACAAATTAATGGGCAAACCAAGAAAGAGGTCAATGTTGCTTGAGAGCTTGGAATATTTGACATCATAACCAAAGCAGTACCGACGTTGTCAAACAATCAACACATACCACATTCAGGATGTAATCCATTAAAGGAATGGGTATTCGTTCCTCAGTTCCTACCACCCTGCAAGAAACCACACAACATGAAAAATGTCAACTCCCAACCAAAGTAATGAAAAATTAGTGAATTGACATGGAAAAAATATCAAAGTCGGTAAAGAGTTGTTGTTCTGTTTGTTTCTGTATTGCGTTATGAACTCAGCGTCATACAATTCAAGTGGCACTGACTGTCTGTTGCTCTCTGGTTCCCCCTGCTGCTGGCTGAATGTATGGAGGGCCTCCTCTTCTTCTTCATCTTCACTTGAAGCTTCTTCAGCAGCGTGGCTGGAGCGTGCAGGTGGCACCGCAACAGTACCATCTGCTTTCTGGATAGACGGTTTCTGGCAGATGTATTCGGGAGCTCGACCTAGGTTGCAGATCTCCTCCAGTAACTGTAACAGTAATGTAAAGTTGATTATTCCACCAAATAAGGAGGCACTGGCAACAATGCTTTTAAATAAAAAAGTTACACTACCTTAATAATGGCAGTAGTAGCATCTGTCTTCAAAGTGGGCTGGTGCCTCATGAGCTCATCCACAGCACTGCCCAGGTTGGATGCAGTGTCACCTGAAGTCAAACAAAAAACATGTCATCCACTCAAGAATGTTCCACATCGGATTATCTAAACACAACACAAACAGACCAACTCACCCAAAGGGTCAGAGCTACGGCGCCGTCGCATAGCAGGCAGGTAGTCAGGGGACAAAAGCACTTTGAAGAGGCGTTCAAAGGGCTGGCACTGAACGAAGGAGTGCAGGCCTCTTGCATTCAGACAGAGTGCACTGAACACATTAGGGAGAGAACCCAACACCTCACGAGTAGCAGGAACCTAGAAAAAAAGAAGAAGGTATAAACGATTTTCTGATAAAGAGACCCATTAACAACTTGTGCTATGTTAACGCAGTGCTAGCCCGCATGGAATTTATTTACAAAAAATTTCTATGACCTGCCATACTGCAGTGTCTTGTTTACACAAGATGCCAGAACCTGACCTAGATCAGCCATTTGACCATAAAACTGTGGTTGATCTTTGTAATTTAACATGATTTAGGTTGATCTGGAAGTGACGCAATGTTTTAGTAAAAAACAATCAAGTTAAATAGTACATGCACAGGTCCAAATCCTGACCAGTGGAGACAGGGTAACCCCTTTACACTTTCAATCCATATCTTAAGTGAATCAAGAGCTCCATCAATGCTAAGGTATTATATGGACTCTAATGAGAGACAGCTGGAAGACTAACAATTTCAAACATCAAATCCAGGACATGAATTAAGACAGTAAGAGAAAATGAGTGTGATATTATTGAACTGACATGAAGTAAACATGGCTAACTCACATCTTTGATGAGAAGGGCATGCAGCATGACATCAGTGAGACCATTATCCTGCAGGGAGGAGAGCAGGGATGGCTCCTGGAACACAAACACCGTCACCACCTCTGTCGCTATAAGACAAAACAAGGGAAGAGGAAAAAGATATCAGAATCCAAAACACTGATAAAAATGTGTATATAATCATTTCAATAAAGCAAACAGTCAAATGTTATCAGATTCACACAAATACACAGTTTAATGTGACACATACTTTGCATCCTTAAAATCAAGTGAGAGCACATAGCTCAGTCAACTTTTCTGAAGTGTTACTGTGTACTCACCGAGGAGGAACAGTGATGGGCCATAATATTCTGCATTACTGATAATGTGCTTGAGTGAGGTAGGCAAGGACCCATCCATTACTTCAGAAAAAAGATGGACAATACACACATTAACAGCCAGCATTTGCAGATCTTGACAAAATACTTCATAAATCTGCTCAAAATATATAAACAAGAAAGTACAAGGCTCTCAATCTTTAATTTGTCTATACAACAATTGAGAAGATGCCAATAACTCACCGTGGCGGATGCCATCAGAGAAGGCTGGGTCCTGGATGGCTTTCTTCAAGAAGTTTAGCATTGACTTTAACAGAGCTGCCCTCTGTGGGATACACTGCATACCTAGAGAGACAGAGTGTCATAGCGCTGATAAAGTACAGCAGTGACAAGTGGTTTTGTTGAGTGTTTTCAATGTGTGTGTGCTTTGTGCGTACCTGCACGAGGCGTGTTAGCAGTGCTGCTCTGTACTCGGTGGTCTGCCTCTGGTCTGGAACCAGAAGATGTTGATGGTCCAGGGCTGCTTTCCATGGCAACTTCTGACACTGTGAGAATACATAACATTAGCAAATCAACACAACAGCCAGGGGAGTCTTTCTAACTTACAAAACTTATTGAATGTCCCTGAACTTGAGGAGATTATAAACTTGACTTACACCACACTACCATTGGGTAAGGCCCCCCTTTTGCTTTCAAAACGGCCTCAGTTCTTCATGGCATGGATTGAACAAGATGTTCCTAAGCATTCCTTTGACATTCAGACCAGGCTACATTTTTCCAGTCCACAACTGTCCGATTTTGGTGAGCCTGCACCCCCTTAGATTTCTTTTCTTGGCTACCAGGAGTGGGATCCAACATGATTTTCTGCTGCTATAGTGTATCTACCTCAAGGTTGGCTTCAATATGCATTCTGAGATGCTTTTCTGCTCACTACAACCTTAAAGAGTTGTTATTTGAGTGTAGTCCTTCTGTCCGCTTAAACCAGTCTATTCTCCTCTGATGTCCCTCACTAACAAGGCGTTTCCATCTGTGGAAATGCCACTCACTTTTTTGTTTTCTTATTTCTCGCCCATCTGAGTAAACGTCAAAGACTGTTGTGCATTAAAGTCCCACAAAATCAGCAGTTTAAGAAATACTTAAACCAACTTGCCTGCCACCAAAAGTCAAGCCATGGAAAAAGTAACAGTTTTCCCCATTTTGACGTTGAACATGAACTGAAGCTACTGACTTTCATTTGCATGGTTTTCTGCATGGCACTGCTGCCACAACATCAGCTTATTGGTTAACTGCACGAATAGGCAGGTGTACAGGTGTTCCTAATAAAATGCTTTTTGTATGAATTTGTGAAGGTGAGGATATTCCATGTTTTAAACTTACTCTCCATGTCTGTGTCCATGTCCTCAGACTCCACAGTTGCACTAGGCCTCTGGATCTTTGGCTTGATGACAAAAGGGCACTCTTTCCTTGATAGGTCCACCTCATGCTAAAAATAGCAAGTGATTGAGAGAGGAATGAGTGAGCACAGAGGCTTCAATGGCTCTGTAGCTGGAAGCAGCTGTGTCAGGAAGAGAGAAAAGCAAAGTGCATAACCAACCTCTAGCCTGCAGATGAAAATGGAAAGGCCGCTGTGGGACTGAAAGGCAGCCATGTCAAGGTTGGTGATGAGGTCCACAACCCGCACTGCTCGTGTCACAAAGGTGATCTGATCCTGCTCATCACCCAAGAACTTGATCACCTACAAAGCAAAACACCATTTATTAATAATCTTCTTGAAAATAAAACTACGATTGCGAAGGATGTATAGGTAGGATCTGGATATACCTTCAGGAGAGCTTCCATCATGCCACAGGAGACGAGCGCTTCCCCTCCAGCATCATAGCTAGCCAAGTGGTAGAGGAATGAGAAGAGTGCTGTGGCAAATTGGTGCGGATAGGGCTCCATCAGAGGATCTAGAATGTAGAAATAAAAAGTTATAAAAACTTCCATTTAATTTGTCCTATTTTTTGTTCATCACTCACTGAAATAAAACATTTTGACCACTTCCTCACCAATCATTGCTTGTATACAGTTGCGCACCAACACAGGCAAGAAGCCATGGTAGGAGGCAGTGCCGGTGCAATCTATGATGTTGGAAAGCTTGGGCGTCCTCTCCAGATGGACAATCGAAGTTAAAGTGCGCAAGGATGCTGCCTTGATATCCTGAAGAACAAAATCCAATGTAGTATTTCAGAAAACAGAATGAAAAAGGACTTGACAGTATTGCTGCACTGACACTGAAGCATGCATGCATATTTATCTGAAAGTTATCTCAGTCTGACAAAGCTGCAAAACATATTTTACTGCCATTTTACAAGTATGATGCTACTGCTAGTGTGACATATACATTTGAGTGCATTTACAAAGTGATTAGGCAGAAACAGCAAACTACTTTCTTACCACAAGCTGTTTGTCCGTAATCTGTAAGACATCCACCAGCTCCTCTATCAAGCCATTATACAGAATACTGTTGGCTGACTCTTGGAGTGCATTTGAATACACTGCAAAGAAACAGAAAAAGTCAGCAATTGAAACTAGTAGCGAAGTGATCGTGTTACTTTCCTACAGAGAAGTTATCTGCTCACCCAGTATAGAGATAGCATGCAGTCGGGCCTGCACAGCCTGCAACCTCTTCTTGTGATTTGAAAACCCATGGGCCAGTCGAATATGTGTGAACAGTAGGGTCTGCTTGTCTTTAGGGATGTTGTACATCACTGTCAGTGACTCCATGATCTCAGATGGGCTCTCTGAAATCTGAGAAACACAAACACAACGTGTGAGGTCAAGAACCCAAGATACCGTTACTACTATTTTAATGATACAATTCTAATCTGACTGTACCTTGTCAAGCTGCTCGATGTGAATATAGTGTAGTGTGTTACTACTTGTCTGCTGAGGAAATAAGGTCAGAAAGATGACAAAAAAGCCGAGTTATTGACACCATATTTTATAATGAAAATCTTTTAAGTTTTTATTGAATAAATACATTTCTTGGTTTTTACCTTCCTCTCTACTTTGACTTCAGGGCCTGGTTCAGCGTAAAACTCAAAGTGCAGTGTGGTGGCACTGGGAGGATATTTCTGCTCATGTACCAACAGGGGGCAGTAGAGTAGAGACAGATTATAAAAAGTGGTTAATTAATCTTATTTGACAGCCTTTATTTAAAAGCACAAAAGTAATAGTCTACTAGCAGTAGGTAGTTGACAGAAATGGTGACTTAACATTACCCTATAAATTTCATACCGTCATAGTCAGATCCCTGCAGCATTCAGCCAGACCAAAGCCATTCTCCTTTCCTCCCCAGCTCTGCAGAAGAGAACAAAGAGACTAAACAATAAAGCTCTTTCTCTTGAGGGACAGCTGGAATCATGGTGATAGGAAAACAATAGTATTCACTAGACCTCAGCCAGGTGTTGCAGACGGGCCAGAAGAGGTGTCCTTTTGTCAGATCCCAGTCTTGTGATGTAGTTGGAGCGCTTACTGAACACATACAGTAGGTTCAGCACAGACAGGACCACCTGCATGTCACAGGACGCTAACAACGTGGTTAAGTGCTGTAAAAGGGGGTGGGAGTGGTAGAAAAAATATGATTAGCAAGTTCTTTTATCGTTTCCTCTGTGACATATCCACAGTCCACGTAGTCGTCCAAAGTGGAGTAGTTGAAGCCTACCTCTATGGAGCTGTACAGGTGCCTAGAGAAGCTATACTCAATGAGCAGAGCTGTGAAGTTGAGCACTGCCAAAAGCAAGGCTTTGAGCTGTCCGTTGTCTGGACGGTCACACACCAGTAGCCATGACATATTCTCCACTGTCTGGCCTGCATCACACAGAATGCCATCGAAGCGGTCCAATAGGTCCACCCAATGGTAGAGCTCACACTGTTGGAGAAAAAAATAACCATCAGTGATGAACCAAGTAAAGTTAATAATCCACGACCTCTATATTTTCCTCAGAAACACAGGGGTACACTTTTCTACATATAAGGATTTTGTAATGATCGGCAACAAGTCTGAACCAAGCATATGACAGAATTCCTACAATAAACCTAACGTGAAATGCAATTAGTCTGGCATAGCATCATAAAGAATGACCTAATATCTGTCTTTTAGCTCATACACGGCATAAAGATAACACTCAGTCCATCATTCAGTTGTGCAGCTGAGACAAATGCGGCAGTAATGTACAAATACCAATTCATATTCAAGCTAGTATTAACATTTGCTTTTCTACTCTGTTTTCACTGTATTCCTTAACAGATGTTAAATGCCAACTAAAAAGAGGAAAAAGAAGGATAATGTTGCCATTTTTCACTGTGAGCAGATGTTTCTATTAACACAATATGGAAATGTCAACGTGCACCTATTTTAATGAAATCTGCATTATAAAAATTAGACTCGTGCCTATGGTGCAACCCAGGTAATGTCAAAATCCTACAATACACCTTTTACGCCACTGTTATTCCCCACTAGCCTTGACCAGTGGGAACCCTGTCATAAGGGTATACAAGTGAGAAAAGACTGACGGAAGGCCCTCTCCCGCAGCCTGTTCTTTGGGGCTTACCTTGCCAATATTCCAGGTCTTAATGTGCTGCAGTTCAACCAGCAGCTGCTCGTCACTGCATGCCTTGAGCTTCTCTATAAGTATCCTGCAGTCAGCAGGCTGTTGGTTCAGAAGGAGCACAAAATGTTTGGTCAAGCAGAGTTCATGGATCACCTATGCCACTTTTCTAAAAACTGTTTTGCGTTTAGTACTGTCTTGCACAACTGTAAGATATGAAGATGTCAAAATCTGTATTTTCTCTCTAAACTTATAGTAGTAGGGGGGAAACAATGATTCGCAATACTTTCACCCTGCTTTAGAACCATCACCATGTCCAGCTTAAAGTGAGATTTGTCACTACACTAAAATGCTTGGCTCAACACAGTCGATTATCCCACATGTAGTTTTGATCAAGCATGCTGTTAGGTTAACAGATAAATTAGACAAAATTATTTCCATCAATGTAATTTCAGAGGTGAAATTGTACCGTCACTGCTATACAACTAAAAATGTCCAGCTGCTGCTTTAAATGTTTATTACTGCTATGATGTTTATTGCAAAATACCAACAGGTAGCAAAGCCTTATTATCACCAAGGTTAGCAACTGGATGACTATTTCTTGTTTTCAGTGTGCTTTTCATCAGTTAATAATTTTACAAGGGAGAACTGGTAAAAGAAGCAACCACAATAAACTGGCAAGAAAGCGGCACCTGCTTGGGTGACAGGCATCCATTATCACTTTTGCCAATCTCAAACCTCCAACACCTTTTACTAAGCTCTCCAATTATATAGAAAATAAATCAAGCTGTGCCATAATTATCAACTTCTATTACATTTGGTCATAGTAAATTGGGTCTTGTATGCAAGTTAAGCACAAGGGAGCTACATGCAGGGAAAGACCACACAACAAGCATTATGCATACTCACAGCTTCAGTAGGAGTTTTCTTTAACTTGCTCCTGTCGACCTTCATTGTTTATAATCTCTATTTGCTGCTCCTGTTGAGAAATGTTCATGTACATCAAAAGAAAAATCCATGATGTTGAATTTTTAATGTGTTGTGAAACAGAACTGTTTAGATTTTAGATGTTAAATAAAGCAAACACTGCAGTTTAAAAATCAAAATACTGCATTAATCCAATGAGACATACAGATGTAGAATTAATAACACTGGATGAACACAAAGCCAGAAAAGAGAAATGTACTTACAGAAAATAATTTGGCAATACCCACTTAACAGCATGTTCCAGTACAAGTTACCTGCAAAATTAGCATAAATGAAATTAGCAACAGCTTCCCACAGGTCACAATATAAACATTTCTTATGTGTATACTAGGTTTTGAAACATGGATGGTTTAAAAGAATGCTACAGGTAAAGGCATACATGATTTGGATAACATGCAGTTGATAAGATACATAACGGTGCGCTCTGACAATATATGTACATATTATACACATGAGAATTTGTACATGAAGTACTTTAAGCATATAATATAATACAATCAGTTAGCAATCTCAAAATTAGACAAAGCACTCACTGAATAAGCAAAGGCAATTGATATGGTTATCTTCGCTATAAAAAATACGTAGTTGCTAACAAATGACTGATCACAACCACTGGTTAAAGGTTGATAATGACACTGAATTTGCTTTGGTTATCTGGAAGTATGATCATCACAAAGCAGACCGGGGCAGAGCATTAGCTAGTGGCTAGCGAGCATCGACACAAAGTTAATTGAATTTGGTTTGGGCCTCATTTATTGGCCTAAAACTGTTGCCTAGCGTTTAACGTATATGAAACTCAAGTGTAATACCAATAAAACATTAGGCTACCCATACTGTTGCCCAACAACAACTCAAGCGACTTGACGCTAACAGGTTAAAGTTATAGCTACCAAGCTAACGTCACCTTTGCTAACAGCACAGCGTTATTTACCCAATACTAACAAGTCACTGCTCACAGATACTAGTCACAAACGAGACAGGTTTGCTATGTGGCAGGTTAGCAACACGTCTGACAAAACAAGACACGTTGGAAAGCTCAAGGTACCGAACAAATCGATCGTTAACATTTGCTGCGGAGATGGTGTTAACCCCTGGCAAGCTAACAGTGAGCTACCGGTAACGTTAGCAAACGATCTTCCCCTGTAATACTAACTCACCAAACCTTACAAAAGTCAGCCAAGTCACAAACAAATCGTACGTGCTATCAATGACGGTCATTTAACATGTAGCTAACCAAAGAAAATCAAGCAGTTCTGACCATTTGTACCACAGCTGTCAAACCAGATCTCACAGATTCACCATCCTGTCCTAACCTGACTCTTGACTAATTTAGGTCGGGGCTGCGCAGGCCGCAAAAGCAGTTCGCACTCCCTGCCCCTGCGCCGTCCCCGCTATAAGTAAAAATAAAACCGTAACCACCACTCTTTGACCAGCAACAGTGAGATGGATGTGTGTAAAATACCTGGAATGGGTAACGTTACTTTCTTAAGGCTCGGAGTCGCTGCTTCTACAGCTAGACAGTCGTGGCACGCGCTAGCTAGCAAGCTAGCTACCGTTAGTTGAGCAGCAGCACAAACGCATAATAAGTCGCTGAATCACTGTCGGACTGGTCTAACGTGACACTGCGAGTTTTGTTTTCAATTTGCGTTCGGCCAGATTGACTACCGGCTACCGAGTCAATACAGAAGTGTGTTCATCCGTCCGGTGTATTATTGTATCCGCGACTGTTTCCAAAGCACATAGGCACTAGCTGTTGGCACAGTCATCATGACTCTGGGTAGTGTGCAAAAAGTGAATAACGTTACGGCTGGAAATGAGTAGCCACTGTTGTTTGTATCGATGCAGTGCGTATTAATATGGGCCAACGGCCCTCTGTGGAACGCATCACAGTTTATGCGGTACTTAACATTTAAGATCAGAAAAATAAGTAATCAAAACACTGGGATAATATCAAATATGACTACATAATCCTTAAAATTATTTTAATCAAAATCTAACAGACCTACAGTCGTGAACCTCACCACATTGAAATGCATTTTCTAAGTCCATCACAAGTAATAAAAATGATTATGAGTCCTATTTTATTTTTTTTATTTTGAAAAAAGCATTCAGACACAATGTACAGTACTATCTAATCCATGCATAAGCAGCAAAATCTACATTTTAGGGGCATGTTTACTGAAACTGGTGCACACATTAGGACTACAATGGCCAATATTGGAGCTAACTGAAGCATTTCATATCCTAGTTTTTAATTCCACCACGTGTTAATTGTTTGATTAGTTCAACAGATGTTTTTAAGGTTAGCCTCATTTATATTTTGTATGCCAGGCCAACATTGCTTTTCTCAAGAATTAAGATAAGATAAATTATTATTATTAATATCAATCCTGAAGAAAATTCTTTTGCCAGATATTGTTCAGTCAACAAAACTACAAGTGCTTGATTTATTCTCCTACAGCCTTCTTGATAAATCTACATAAATATTAATCTCAATACAGGACACTTGTCCATTTCAGATCACTCATATTTCCCCCAAAATTAAAATAAAAAATAAAATACACATGAAGTAACTTAGGGTGTTAACATTACAAAAGTGGACCAAGTAAATTTAACAAAGAATAAGAAATTAACATTACTGCTGCTGTTAAAATCCCATAAAATCTGAGACATAATAACCAGAACAGTGCTCTTAAGTATAATACTCGTGATTGACTGAAGCCTCTAAAAAGTTTGCTTTTTGGGGTGTTGAGAGTTTAGGAATGTCGAGCAAGATGCTTTCTCATTGGAATATCAGAAGGGATGTGGTAATCATGTCAAACATGCCATCTTTATCAAAGACTGATGCACCAAACCCCTTTCACTGCTGCCACGGGGAAATCTTAAGAGCTAACACACCGAGAGACAAGAACCTACTGCACTCGTCTATTTACCCGTTGCTACAGTATGTACCAGACAAGATGATTTTGGTGTGATTTGCTGAGGTTGCTAAATTCAATGAAACGTAGTGGCAGTTAAAAAAACATTTTCTCTGTTAAACATATTGTGCTGAATTATTTTTTTATTTTCATAAAAATGTTCTGTATCTTCCCTTAGCTAATCCTTTTGTAACTTTAATTTAACAGCAAACTTTTATTTTACTAATTATACTTATTTCCATTCATGCATTCTTTTGCATTAAAATTAAAAGTGTACACAATATGGGTGGGAAGTCACTGAGGGAAACTAGTCTTCACAGCATCTCTGAATTGTCATAAGAAATTAGATTTATTTTAAGTACAGATGTTGCAATATCAGTTGATATTTCATTGCCACTGTGTTGTACATTTGCAGACTATTTAAAGCTGTATTTGGTCACAACTCTTTATTATAAACAAATCTGAGGGGCAACTGCCAAAAATGCGTCAGTAATTCTGTAATAAAGAATATCCTTGTCTGATCATCTTTTGTTAACCAGATACCAAGCAAAATGCTCAAGGAGTTGATGACTTTTTAACACAGTAATGTTTTTGGTGCTGTGAGCAGCTCAAACCAAGTGTCACTGAGCACCACAGTAAATCTCACCAAAACCATCTGACTGGATAGATGAGACCACAAGGAGAATTGAAAAGGAAAATGAGGTTGACCAACTAGTTACTGAGGTTGAATTGCTCAACAAAACAATTCAGATATATCTGACAACTCCTGTGTGGAAAAGGCAAAAAAATAAAAAATACATTTAAATATATACCTATTCTAACTAACCGTATTTATTAGATTATATATCTTATATTTCCTACGACT
This sequence comes from Chromis chromis, assembly GCA_900302755.1. NCBI lineage: Eukaryota > Metazoa > Chordata > Actinopteri > Pomacentridae > Chromis > Chromis chromis. Next base: position 33,784 of record OMNN01051422.1, read on the forward strand.
GTAGAGATTGCCAACAGAATTCCACTGTATTCTCATGTACATTGACAATAAAGGCATTTTATTCTTAATCTTATTCGTCTTCCTGATATTCGTTATTATGTTTATGATATTAACCCCAAGTAGTGTGTGACTTATTTTGTTGGCATGTTGAAAGCAATTAGCTGTATTCGTTTTGCATTCAGGTGTTTCACCAGAGCGGTTCAAGTAAATGTAGAAAAAAAGTTAGCGGTACATACCAGAAACTGCTTTGGTTCAATAGCTCCACAACTCTCATCCTTAGTTTGTTATGCAGTTTCTGTAACCAATCTGAAAATATAAAAGACAATGAAATTAGGCATGACACGACAAAAATAATCAAGCAGCTTGGTCATCAATAAAAAAATGACAGTGACATTAAAAATACTAGGTATAAGTAATTATGGCAACTGTGAAACTGCAAACTATATCATGCAATACTGTGATTATGCCAGTCAGTGTTATTAGAAAAGCAGATTTCCATTAAAACTGCACCAATTTATTTCTTGTAAACATACGTACTGTTAAATATGTAACTTATTTAACCTAAAACCACTGTAGCTGGTGGACTTACTCTGCCATTGATTCATCAAACCACACCTCAAAATCCACCTTCATCTTTATAGCTTTGAGGTCTGAATGTGTTTTTTATATGCAAGTTTGAGGGTATATACATCTCTCTAAGACCTGTGTTGTTTAGCTCTTAATACATGTCTTGATAATCTGTACAGTCCTGTGGTGTGTGCTGCTTTTTAAGATTCAAAAACAAAGTGACTAGACTTCTTTGGTATCTTGCTTGTAATCAGAGAATGTACATATTTATGGAATGTGTCACCAGTTCTTCTTAGAGGCTTGGACTAGTAACTCATAACAGTTTTCCAGTTTGTTCAACTGTCTTGTCTGCCATGAAAGTGCGCTGCTAAACTAAAACTTGCTTAGCTCAATAAAACTGGCAACAGTGCTTTACTTGATGTAGAAAGCTTCCTGGTACTTAAATCATTGCAATTAATATCACAACATGTATATAATGCCAAATTAATTAAGGACAACCTGCACAAGTCCACTTTTAAGCTGTTTGTTTTTAACTCTGCTTTCATAGTCCACTGTTGATGCACATTAACTAAGGAATGCCATGAATTATTAAACTCAACTGTAGTTGTGTTACAGATCCGAAAACACAAAAATAATCTAAAAAGTATGCTACACTCTTTACAAGTCCACTTTTACTGTTGTCATGCCACAACAATGGTGACTGATAGAGATGGATGCTGACAGGTAACACAGTACTATGTGTCCTATAGTTACATTTATGACTGTTTTCAATGAGATGCATCACTGCTAGCTTCCAAATGAGCAAATAATAGCTCACCCTGTTGACAATATGATGCTCCTCCTATTAATGTAACTTATTTAATCCAAAAACAACGCCGCTGCATTTACGTTAATATTAGCTACTGACGTTATGAACTGGCCAGACCACCAAACCCTACGGGGGAAAAATATAGACATAGCTATGGAGCTTTAGCAACATAGCTACACTCCCTTATTCGTTTATCATTGCCAAGTTAGCTAGTAATCAGCTCACATTATTTGTCAGTGTTATTGAAGTAGCTACCTACGCAGTTAAGGCTAAGTCAGTGGTGGCGCTAACGTTAGCAAAGTTAACAGCTAGTTGCATGACATTAGCCCGGTTTACTAGCAGTTCAGGCTAACATTTGTTAACTTCGGTTTCGATTCAGCTTTGCAGGCTAACGTTAGCACATCACGAAAAGTCAAATCTGCAACCCGACCCAGGTTTTGAGTCTCTCCTAACAGCTATTTGTCTCATTATCCCCGAGGAGGGAAGAGAGTAGACACTGAGCGGGGACAGAGCTTTGGCTTGTAACTGAATAGAGGCTCACATACCCACACACACTGTGAACATGAGCCTGTGTATGTGTGCGGCGTGGATGTCTGTGGGTTTCGCGCGAGCTAACTAGATAGCAATGAGAGCTCGGCACAATGCTCTATCCGTGGGATCATGGCTAAATTAAAAATGGCGGTTTACACTGCAGAAGATCCGAACATTACCCTTAAAAAGACTCTAGTTTGCGGCCTCGGATACCGTGGCGACTGTGAATCATCAACGATAGCTGTTACGGAAGAGCAACGTCTGTCGCCAGTTAGCTAAAACCCATGTCAATAGTCTGGAATAAGTGTTTCTGCCTACCTCGAATGCGTGTTAAATTTGCTTCTCCATCTTGAACTAGCGAAGTGGTAGGGCAGTTTGGATCTCGCGAGAATACCTGTGTTCGCGTTTACCCAGGGCACTCCCTTGTCATTTTTGTAGAAAAACAATCCTGATGCGTTTTCATTCGGAAGACAGCACGCAGTCTGTTCAGTGGCTTTTCCAGTTTCAACCTTGTGATTAAAAGTGCAAACGAAAGCACACAGCAGGATTCTTCATGCTTTATTTTATTTATTAAAATATAGTTTAATATGAAAGTGTATTCAAACTCACTGACAATTAGGGAATAAAGACATTTTAATAACAAATGCATGTAACTATCTATTTGAAAGAGGAAAGTCGTATTTAAAATTAAGCAATGGGATACTAATTACATGTGAAAATAATGGTACAGGAATACATACAACAAAAACCCTGAGCAAATCTGCAGTCACCACTTATTTTAAAATTATATCTAAAGTGGCTAATGACTATATTGTTTCAACTACAAATAGTGGAATTATTATCACTAAAAGAAATCATTAAATGTAGATGTGTTTAATACAACACAATATTCCTTAGTTGTATATTCCATAACATTGCTCAAATTCCTCTTTTGTGAATGCCATGAGTTTTCCAGTAGACTGAAGCATAGGAAACAGAAAAACATTCATTTTGCTCACAAATCACAACTTTTGGTGATTCAGTGGTCTTCAAATAAACTCAGTGGAAAAGGAAATTTTGCCCAAGGTATATTTTATCTTTTTTCAGGTCGTATTTAAACACATCATGTTTAAAACACACAGTACACGCCAACACAAAAGTGAATATCAACAATAATTAATATAAAACTAAATGGATGAAATTTAACAAGGGCATTTTTCCAGCACATGTCCAATATTACACTAACAAGACAACATGAACTTAGCATGACAGTTACTGCTTACAAATATAAAAAAAGACTATTTCAGATATTTTCCAAATACAGCAATGTATCATGTACAAGTTATGTTACGAAAAATTTGAAAGTTTTTGAACTATAAAAGAACTTAAATTACAACATATATTTACATTTCAATTCATATCCTGCACCTTCACAATGTTTTAACACAGTTAAATCTACACCTCCGCCAACATTTTATGACAAGTACATTCTGTGGTAAGAAAGCACATCTCTACATCTGACTCAAGAATGCTGCCAACATTTGAAGCACAAATAATGGCAACATGCAGGAAACTAGTCTTTTTTATCTCGTAATATTTTTCTGCTTTTCAACGTAGCTATATAAATTACAAATATTACAAATATTTACAATGACAAATTAAAACTATAAAAAAATCTAACAAAGCAATGGATACAGTTTTTGTACAAGTATTAAGTGGTTGA
>OMNN01051422.1:37411-77820 GCA_900302755.1 Chromis chromis
GTTGAAAACAATTAAAATAAGGGGGCAAACAATGAGGTGGTAAAAACAAACTAACACAGGCTATGAGATGGCAAAATGACGCCTTGTTAAATAAATATGAGAAGAATAAATGGAATCATATGGTGGTAGTCTTGGCATTTACTGTTTCACGTGTAGAGCTACAATATATGGAGGAAAATGAGTTCAAACATCAGAGACAAATTCCTCAAAAAGAATGAGGACATGTAGCCTACTGTATGCATACGCTTGATAACTGATTATTGTTGTAAAGACTGGTGTCCTGTTATCATAATGCCAAACAAAAGAATGCATTTTATGAGGTAAAAAGGCAACTAAACACAACACTACAACTGCAAGACTGTGTGTAGGTGTTTGCATGTGTGTCTGTCCGTGGAATTGGGGGCTATACAAACATTACACTTTACCTGACTAGAAAATGTATTGTTTTATTTCCCTTTTAAAAATGTATGATGGACAGTACAATCTCTTTGCATACAACATCTAAATAGCCCACACAAAAGAAACCGTTCTGCGTAGCCAAGGTATATTTAAAAAAAGTCCATCCGTCATTTTGAAATTCTTTGCTCGATTTCCTATTACCAATTTCAAATAAGTGATAATTAAATATTATTTACCACGTTAAGTGCTTCATCACTTTCAGTCACAGATGTGCCTCTGAAAATACTTTTATGCAGATATGGATGAGTTGAATTGGGCAGAGTTATTGGTGTAGGACATGACATAGTGAGGTTCAATAACAAGAGAAAACAGTAAACAAATTTAACAAGAGTACAAAATATAGATTACTATCTCTATTTCCTTCAAACCTATTTCACAAAGGTATTTGCTTCATTCTCACTGAGTCTTCAGCCACATTTCCAACATCTCTCACAAGAGAAGTTTGCCATTGCGATGAATTTTCAGAATTTTTCCAAGTCTCTGTTTTGCTGTTGCAAGTCCTTTCTTTGGCCGTTTCCCTAAAAGAAAGTGGAAGAAAAAATTAAGAACTATACTGTGCAACAGAATTATACTGCCAATGATTACATTTAGTCAAGGTCAGGCTTACCTTGACCAACTCCTGTTGTGCCTTGGCTGGCTAAACCTGCAGGGGATGCACCAGAGTGAGAGCTGCTATTTTGCGGAGACAGGGAAGGTCTTCGTGAAGTGAGGAATACACCAGGAGCCATGGCTCCGCTGCCTCTGGGGCCTCCAGGGCCAAAAGGACCTGGTCCGGCTGTGTATTCATGGTCCAACAGACTAGCAGAGTAATAATCCATCCTCCTGTCAGGGCTGACATCTGCTACAGACTCTGGAGCAGGTGTTGGGGAGGGTGGGGCTGGCTCAGTCTGAACAGGGGGAGGAGTGACGACAGGAGGAGGAGGACGCTGCTTTTTGGTATATTTCCTTTTAGCTGGTTTTTGCTGCTCCTGAATGATAAAACAAAAAAGGAACAAGACTCTTTATCTTTTCAACTCCACATTATTTACTGGGCATGCACATCTAAGACCAATATGCTTTGTTCTCCAACTTACTTGTTGTGCCAACTTAGCAGCAGCTGCTGCAAGGCCAGTTTCTACTGAGGCGACTCGAGCCCCTTCCCTGGCTGGTCGATCCTGTTTGGGAAGGGTGGGCATCACCCTGGCTGTAAAAGAAAATGAGAGATCAATGATCGGGAAGATAAAAAGACAACCTGATCTGTCTTGTGGCTATGATTAAGACGTTTACCTTTTGGACTCCAAGGTGTGTCATCCCAGTTTTTCTTCCGCTTCATCTTAGTCTTGTTGACGTGATCCTCCTCATCAGACTCCAATGATGGGTAAACTTTAAAAAAAAAAAAAGATTCCCAGAATTAATCTTTGGCTTGGTTAATAAAAGCAATACAAGCTTTTGTTTTCACTAACATTGATTTGTACATCAGCACTTTTGAGTCATTGCACTGCTCACCATAGTCTGAATCTTTAAAACAAGTTCCCAGAGTCTCTTGCTCATCTGGACTCTCCTCGTCACTCAGGTGACGGGCTGGCCGTTTAATTGGCCGTTTTCCAGGCCGCACGATGACAGGTTTCTTCTCAGGATTTGCTGTCTTTTTGACCCCTCCTGTCACCCACACTGCCCTGCCACCTTTCTCCTTGACAACCCCTAATCCCTCTGTCAAACCTCCAGAGATAGATAAGGGAGATGAAGAGGAGGAAGAGGAGGACGAGGAAGGAGGGTTGGCCATGGAGAGCATACCCTGTATAGCATCACGTGTGCTGGGAGAGGCTGGGGCTTCCTCACTGAGAAGAGTACAGAGTTGAGCAATCACTCATCATCTTAAAAATAAACTCTTAAACATACTGGAGCCACTGCAAATATGTGAAATATGAAGATTTCAAAGGTTATTGGATTCTTGCAATAACACAGGATTTTGTTTCGAAGTTTATTGCTCTAGTCACTGATATCAAAGATCTGGAAGTGTGTTTCAGATACACATCATACACCGTGGAACTCAATTAAACATATCTATTTAAATACATATATTCAAAAATGCTATTAGGTACTAGAATTACTGGTGACCAAGGCGTTCTAACCTTAAAGCTGAAGAGTCCAAGCCGGCCACCTGCTTGCTGGCTTTTAATAAGTCCAGAATGCCCCCAGCACCACCCTTCACTCCGTGGGCAGCTAATGCCTCCTCATCAGTCGTGTAGTCCTCCTGAAACCACATGCACAAACATGCTATTGTTACTATTGGACAAGAAGGGAGAAGAGGCTTCATCTGCTTCATCTTTTCTTGATAAAGCAGCCAATGTAATCCGTCACAGCAGTAGGAAAACAACGTAAATATTAGCAAGCAGCTAAAACGTAGAAAACATCACTTGTGAAGAGCTGTGACCAGCAAAATGCTAAACATGAAAGTCGACCCACATATGTTTGATATAAAAAGGACAACAAGGCTAAACTTGAAGCTATAGTTTAGTCTCAGTCGTGAAGCCTTTACGACCTTTACAGTAAATTCTTCTCTTAACTTTTGGGGTGGACCTATATTGGTCACTACATCTTAAAAACAGCATTCAGGATTGGATTCATAAGACCAGATAAAAATCTCACCTCAATATCAAAGTCTACCTCTCCTGGCTCCCGGATGCGATTAGGGTCAGAACAGGGTTTGGCTCTGGGCAGCTTCCTAGGAAGACCTGAAGGAACATTTTAACGTCGTTAGATTACAGTTGTAACACTATAGACGGTGCTACATTTATCAATTAGTCCAAGCATTCAAACAGCTGTACTGTATCTATGTGCATCAAAGGGCCACTACACTCACTCAAGCATTCAGAATATTCTTGTTATTTTTAATTCTTACCGCTTAGTTTCTTTTTCTTGCTAGGACCAGCAGGTTTGCGTCGAGGAGGAGGGGTCTCATCAATCTGCAACTCATCCTCAGACTCCAAGTCAGACAGACTGGAGCCCTCTGCGGCTAGATGTTTGTATTTTCCAGCACTTCCTGCACCGTTACTGCTGCGGTCCTTCTTACTAAAGCCAGAATAACAGCAGGTAAAATCCCAACCTTTGGTAGGCTCATAATATCACAAAAGTATGAGGTAAGTGATAATGGCTGCAAAGCTTACCCTTGGATTTTTCCATTTGTCAGCACAAGTTTCAGTTTGCTTTTATTTATCTTCCCTTCAAACTCTTCTAATGGCAGCTCCAACTGGAAACACAGAAAATAATTTCAAGCATATGCAAGAATTAAACATTTAGAAAAAATGCTGGATAAGCATTCCTATTTTCATCCCAAATGTCTGCAAACCTCGTACCTTGTTCTTGTGTTTGGACTTGCCAGGTTGAAATTTCTTGAGTGTGTGTTTAGTGTGGATCTCAATGAGGTCGAGTTCCCCTGCCTCTGCCTTAAGCAGCCCCTTCTGACTCTTCTTTTTGGTTCCTGGGGGCCCAAGGCCCCCTATCACCTCTTTGGGCTTGGGTCCTTTCTTTTTTCCAGGAGGACGTCCTGAATTCTGAGAGGTGGTCAGTGGGGCTTTGGAGAGTGGTGAACCAGGAAACTGAGGTCCAGTGCGGCCAATGTTTTGCTGAAAGATGTCCTGAGAAAACAATATTGTTTAGTTAGTAACAGAAGAAAATGTGAAAGAAAAAAATCTACATGCATATTGAATTAAGACAAAGCTAACAACAAACTTTCAGTGGTTCTAGTGTTTACCTCAACCAGACGGATCTCCTTGGCCAGGTCCTTCACTAGTGTCTGAGTATTGATGGTTTCTGGTATCTCCACTTCATGCTCTGCTAAAGCCTGAAGAGTGTAGGGAAATACATTTATGGGATTGATATTAAAATACATTTGAAGGAATAGTTTGACATATTTGGAAACGTGCTTTGCTTTTTCCTGTCCATCTGTTATACATGAATATATAGCCAGAAGCTGGTTTGCATTGTTTTGCATAAATACTAGAAACAGGGCAACAGTCCACCTACCAGTAACTGAACTACTACTACCATGCTGAACATACTGTCTTGATTGTTTCATTAGTGTAAAAACTTAAATGATTAAACAATCCACTGTTTCAAAGTCTGCTGTTTGCCACTTGCCACTCAGCAGCCATCTTGGAAACGTCCCAGGGCAATTTTTTAAGCGAACAAGACCAGGCCATGATTTCCCAAATTCCTGGCAGTGATCAATAACTTCCCTGAGTCTTAGCTGGTTGCCTGGCAAGTGCTCGAAGCCAAGCTATAAAACATAACTATCTGTAAAACTACAACTCATTGTTTTATAAACAAACCAGTGAGCTCCAGAGGTGCTGGTAGGCAGTTTTTGATACAGTCAGGCTACAAGTTTCAATTCGTTTTCAGTGTCTGTGGTAAACTAAGCTAACTGATGGCTGACTGTAGATTTATATTAAATTGGCAGACATGAGAGTAATGTCAACGTTCTTGTCTATCTCTTTGCTAGAAAGAGAAAAAAAAACATTTCCCTCATTGGCAAATATTAATTTCTTGTTGCAATTCAATGTGGCCTTTCAACATGAAAAATGACCTGTGCAATAACGTTTTAAATTTGAATACTTTTAGGGAATGATTTACATAAAAATATGATTTAATGTAATAAAAATGAATGTGCTGCTGCACTTCGGCTCTATTCATTGACTTCAATATCAAACTAATTCCTGTATGTAGACATGACATTTGGTTAGACAGGGAAATTAACCAAGTAATAAAACAAAGAGTGAAGAGAGTACAAAAATGCTTCTCAAAACACAAAGGTAAAGTAAATGAGTAAGGCTATACGTTCAGACAGCAGGCTAAAGTGACCCAAATCCGATTTTTTGCCCCTATGCGACCTGTATCTGATGTTTTCATGACAGTCTGAACAACACAGATCCGATTTTTTCAAATGCAACCCAGGCCACTTGGATATGTGGTCCTAAATCTGATACGTATCTGATCTTCTGCCATGCGACTTCTGTCTGAACGGCCAGGTCGCATTTATCCGACCTACACGTCATTGATACATGACAAACGTCTCTATTCTGCGTTCAAGTAGGCGGGAGCAGGAACAAAAAAAACAACCATGGCGGACGATAATGTGAAGTCCAGGGAGTCCAATGGAGGGAAAGCGAGGTTTCGGAGTTAATTAATATTTGGGGGTACAGCTCTATTCAGGCCGAACTTGAGGGGTCTTATCGGAACCGGGCGGTTTTTGAAAACATTTCCAAAGAAATGGCCGAGCGTGGGTATAAACGGTCCTGGCTCCAACGCCAAAGAAAAATAAAGAGCCTCCGAGCCAAATATAAGGAGGCTAAAGACTCAAACAAACGAAGCGGCCGTGGATGTGTTACCATTCATGTTTACTTCCGCAAACACTGAGCACGCTCGCTGCGTGTGACGTCGTTGTGTCCTCTTCTGCGCATGCGGGATGCTTTTGGGTAGTATGAAGTTCACACAGGAGATCACATACAAGTCACATTTAATTGGAAATGTGAACGAACTCGCAAAAAAATCCGAATTGAGCATTAAGCCCTGCAGTCTGAACGTAGCCTAAGATATTACCTCTTTACGTGTCCAGGTGCGAAAAGCATTGTTCAAGGCCTTAGCTCCATGAACCAGATAAGTGGCAGGGTGTCTGCGATTCTCTCTCAAACCTGTTAGACAGGAAAACACAAGGTTAATCATGTCATTAAGGACTAACATTAAATATAAGCCACTCAAAAAGTACACAGGAAAACACAACACGAACAATAGAAGCTTCACTGAAATCTCTCACCTCTGAAGGTGTCAAGAAGGTGCTTTCCAACATACCAGCACACAGTCTCAAAGTTGGGAAATCTGAAAAGGTCTGCTGTGCTTAATCTCTTCTCTATTTCATATGCCCTAAAAATTATATCAAAGCACCAAAAGGAAACACATTAATGCTTATTGCCACAAACTTTACAATTACTTCTGTAAAGATGAACCGTTGTAGTTATTTTGACCAAATAAGTCCAAGAACACACACTAGGGGAACTAGAAGTGAGTAACATGTCAGTAGCAAGTCAGTAACGTGTGGCAGACAGTAGAAGGCAACATAGCTAATGTCAATCTCCAAAGAAGTAGGAATTTGTAGTTTTCCTGGTTTAAACAGTGTACCTGCTTTGAAAAAAATAGCATATCACTTAAAAGTTTAAATTCCCCCTTCACTTTATCTTGCTTTTATAGACTGTTACGCTCACACATTGTTGTTTCATTATCGATAACATTAAGAGAACATTTCTGTGAAAAAAGGGGTACAGTGATGTAACATTAAGATGACACGAGCAGTCCTGAAAAAAACTAACCGCAACTGCATGTCGATGTTGAGACTATGCAAGAAGTTTCCTCCAAAGGCCAGGCAGTCCACTGGAGTCAGAACAGCATGAATCCATCCTGGAGGACAAACAAATGACAAATGTCTAAACACTGTTTGATTCAGAGCATGTCCACACTAAGCCGGATGAATTTAAACAGATCTTTTTCCCTCCATTTCGGCCTTCCGTCCAAATTAAAACATGTTCCTCCCACACAAACTACGTTTTTCCATAACAGGATCTGGAGTGTGTGAATCCAAAACTGCTGCCTTGGCATTGTGGCGTGTATGCAGAAAACAGAGCTTTGTAGAAATGCTGTCATAATTGCTGACAAAACATATTCTGGCATTTGTGTGACTATTGTGACTATCTTTATTAAGTAAAGAAGTCAAACAACACTTACAAGGTTACAATTTCATTTAGCAGACGCTTTTATCCAAAGCGACATACATAGGTAGGTAGGCGGGGCAGCATTAAGGACCTTGCCTAAGGGTCCTTACTGGATACCTGCGCCCTGACCAGGATTTGAACCACCGATCTCCCATGCCAAGGTCTGGGGTGTTAGTCGCTGAGCTATCCAGCTGCTCAGCTGACTTTATACTCACTAGTAACTCTTAAAAGCATTTTGACTTCAGGTTGTTTTGAGACAAAACCGTAACTACAATCTTTTTCCGTCCGTTTTTTTTGTAATATGCTTGTAATAAACAATGCATTTAAAACAGCAGAAATCAAATGTGGAATCAGAAATATAATATAGTTTCTTTTTTACTGATTTTCTGTGTCTGGCTTTCTCATGTGTTCTCCATGCATGTCCAGTAGGAGGAGAGCTGCCCATTTTGATGTTTTAATTTAAAAAATGTAGCAAGTTTAATGTAGACATAGGCCCCATCCACAAGAAGCCAAAACGCTTATAGTTTCAAAAACGTTCTTCGTAAAGACGGAGCTGTTTCAGTAAATGTGTCCGTCCACACGAATTCACTTGATACGCCAGAAAACGATGTACAACACATGCCAGGCCTGTTGGTGGCGCTGTGACGCCGTAACAGAAACAAGCGGAAACTGGCGGCGGGACTTTAGGCATGCGCAGAAATCTGTATACGATGTAAACATAGAACAAGGCAGCGGCAAGTACGAGTGGACGAGCTTTTCTTTTTTTTTTCATTTTCTGAGTTTGGCGCATGCACATTTATCGAGGTGGAGCTATGATGCAAGCTTGTCAGAAAAAGAAGCGGACAGGGCGTAACAACGGTGCCACGTAAACAGCGTTTTGAGATCTTTGCACTCTGGGACTAGGTTCAGAAATGATCGTTTTCAGACCCCCAAAACGCCGGCTTGGTGTGGATGAGACATGGGTTTGATGAACTATTTGTGCGTTTAGGCCTGGGCTCGTCTTCGTGTGGATGGGGCCATAGTCTCACACTTGTTGTTGACACAACTTTGCTATAACAATTTTTCTTGATACTAACGAAATGAATTAACATTGAGGCTTACCTGTTGGTATGAACAAGGTGTTTCCTTGCTTGACAGAACACTTGTAACACATATCAACTTGGTCTCCAAAGAACATCTCATTCTGGTTAGATGAGGAATTCCACCGCTCAAAAAGTGCCAGGTTGGCTGGGGTGGGGGAAATTAGGTAGAAGATCTTCTCACCCTGAATAAACACAGAAAGGGAAGCGTTTAAAATAATACCTGTGTATTTATAACAAAGGCAAACTGAAACTGAACTGAAACTTCACAAGCATGACTGACAATGTTCTGCTTCTCACCCTCAGGACGTGGTACCACACTGAGGTGCCCCCAAAGTCGATGTGAAAGTCTGTGTAGCTATCCTTCACTCCCATTAGACAGTACTTCTGCACATTGGGGCGCTCAAAAACAGACTCTTCAGGCCAGAGGTTTTCCACCCATGACAGTTTTCTCACAATCTTGGGAGTCTCCACCAAGTTTGACAGCCTAAGAGAAGTCCAACACTCACTTTTAGTCTTCTACAAATCACATCCATAACAGTGCAGCCTAATTTTAAAAAATGGCATGGTCATTATTTCATTTAATTAAACTGGATTTCATGCAGATGTAACATTTAACTAATAAACAATGAAAATGACAAACTGAACCTTCAGTAAAATACATATCTTTGTGTACCTGGTCTCAGAGAACTCCAGACTGATGACATTGAGCACTCTGTCTCTGTTAGGACTGTTATAGTATTCAACAAAGTCTCCCAACCGCATCTTCAGATCACACTGGCGAGACACGTCAATCACATCAATCTCTTTATCTGAACCTGCAATGAAAACAAAATGAGCCAGTATTAGAAAAGTGTAGATGATTAACACAACAATGAGAACAATGTTTTATTTCTCCAATACACATAAAGTTAAAAATATTTAAGAACAGTACAGAGCAACATATTGAAATGTTGTGCTAAATTTATCAGAACTTTACCGATGTAGTGCTCTACATCAGTGACACCGAATGACGAAGGGGGAAGGGTCATTCCTAAGCCATCCCGTCTCAGCACCATCACAGGAACACTGAATGAATGCTCTTCCAGAAACTCAACTGTCAGCTGTGCCCCTGACGGCTTTAACAAGACTTCATCCGCACTGTCATCGTAACACAAACAGATATACGCACAAGCTTTAACTGTGATCACAAAAAGAAAGTATTCAACATAGAATAGTGTACGATTTAATCACAGTAAGGCATAATCTCACTTAAAAAGTAAAAACTGCTGAACGATGGTAAGGTAAAAAAAAAAAAAAGTCATACAAAAGGTAAGCACAGTAATATCAGTAAAGTATACTGAAATCAACTGCAATAAAAATACCTTATGTTCTAATCCCACATTTATTTAAAACAGTGTGTGATGTACATCACAACCAGTATATCATTGCAGGGAAATCACGGTTTTATCTTTAAACTTGTGAATAATAAACTTTGGTCTTTGAATGATGGTGAGTGACACTTACTTTGGGAAGGTTCGGCTCCGTAGCTCTCTTACAAACTGTGGACTGCCCGTCTTAACGGGCCGACTTGGATCTCTTCCTCCAGCAACGCCTCCGTCTGTCTGCTTATTGCCGCCACGGCGTTTGCGCACTAAGAAAGAGAGGAGACGGCCACTGCATTCTTATGAAAAAGCAAACCAATACCAACATAACCACCTAAGAGAGATATAAAAGGTAACTTACTGACAGAAGGCCCATGAGTGACCTGACAGTTAGGGCAGTGATACAGGTCAATCTCAGCTGCCTTTTCTTCCTCTACTCCCACACAGCTTCACAGAAAACATACTTAAGTCAGACTAACACTCTGCTGAATGAACTACGATGTGTTCAATACCCACAGGAATCATGCAACATAATATTTTAATGTCACTACACACAATATGATCCACAAAGTAAGAAAAATATCCTACCTTCCATGAAACCAGTCTTGACAAATGTCACACTCGATCATGAAGCGTGTCACATCGTACGGCAGGCGACACAAGCAGTAAACTGGCACTGATGCCATATTCTGTGTACGTGTGTGAACAAGCTATTACTATGTATTAAAAATAATTTAAAATCTAAGTCAGATAAAAGAGATTATCTAAGAAACTAAAAGCTTAAACCTGTAATACTGGTATGTTAATGTTGAATGGAACTCGAGGTCTATTTCTTCACTTCCAGATTCTTGTTACTGATTCACATGTCCGCTGGGATTCACTTGAAAACCTGTAAACATACAAAAGCAGGACAAAACTTGTTAATAGCAGGTTTTAAGACACGACAGCAATGCAACTGCACGGCATGCGTATCATCCCGTTGTTAAAGGAGTTAAAACCTGCTCCTGACATAAGGTAAAGTAATCACTCCTGCAAGAAGCAAGTTAAGCTAGCTGGATAACTAGTTAACGTTTAATGGCATAACATTAATCTTTAAGTATTAAAATATATTGTATCCTTCAAACATACATTTTAAAATGTGACAGCTATCTTGTACGTTTCGCAGATTTAAAGAAAGACAAGTGATTTGCCTCTGCTAAACACTAACAGTAGCAAACAGTCGGGTTGTAACGTTAGCTCGATGCTTGTAAACACGCTATGCCCTGTGGATGTTGTATTGCTAACGTTGTGTGTTTAGCAAGTAAGCTAACGTTAGCCGTGTTAGCCGACGATGTAGCCTGAGAATCATAATATTTACAAATGTCAACGTAAGCCACAGCGGGTGTAAATATTTTAGCTTCTAAGCGCAAAGCAAATATTACATGCACCTGATGCAGGTGATTAATTTCAGCCAAGGAAGCGTCATTTGTTGGCTAAACTGACATTTAACGTTAGCAACTCACCGATGCGTAGCTGCGGCTGGGCCAAGCATTGAAAAGCCGTTGTAATCCCTACGCAAGCTCGGGGGCAGCTGCGGCCTTATTATGCAACGCCAATTATTAACAATTTGCTTCACCACATTTTTGTTTATCGGCTCTGTAATGCCCAAATAGAAAGGTCTGGTTCAGAAGTTCACACCAGAATAGAAAACTAAAACCTGAAGCGACCTAAACGAGCACAATAACAGTAAATAACAGCGTATTAAACTGCATCAACGCCATTTCAAAGGCAGCAACGTCAGACCGTTGTTCGTCGTTGTCCGCCGTTCAAAGGACAATAAAGTTGTACACATTCAAATACGAAGTTGCATTCAGGAAAAAAAACGTTGCGGAACGTTAATGCCGCAACAAAGGTTGAGGTTGCCTAAGACATTAGTAGAAGTTGCAAAAGCTAGGTATATCCTGCAAACACTGTTTATTTGTAAAGATATAGATACATTAATAAATGTATTGATGAAATCCCCAAAGTAATCTAAAGTCAAGAGGTGTGTGAATGAATTATTTGCACATTATATAAACTTAGAAATTGCCAGCCACTATACAAAATAGAAATGAATAATAAATAATATAATAGATAATAAAATAATAATATTTAAATTTATTTTTTATTAGATTTTTATCACATATGAATAAAGATAAATAAAACTAAAAAAAAAACTAAAACTAAAAAATATAAATATATAATAAATAATATAATAAATAATACAAATAATAATAATATATTTTAAACTTAGTTTTAAATCAATTTTCAGTGACCTGGTTCAATATTTTTATGGATCAAACTGAAAGGTCTTGGGGTGCCCAATCCTGGTCCTCGAGGGCCACTATCCTGCATGTTTTAGATGTTTCCCTCTTCCAGCACACCTGATTCAAATGATCAGGATCGTTATCAGGCTTCTGCAGAGCTTGATGATGAGCTGATCATTTGAATCAGGGGAAAACATCTAAAACATGCAGGATAAAGGCCCTCGAGGACCAGGACTGCAAATGCAGCACAGACTTCACTGTTAATCAAACTTAAATACATGCAAAACATGATATTAATTGTGACTTGAAGTATATTTGATTTTGAATACATACAAGTGGTATATTTAATATTTGGACATTTACTGTTTTTTTAGGCATCAGTACATTCAGTTGGAAATAAAATAATCCATACTACATTCATGTGAATCTGAATAGGTTTACATTGAGAAGTAGATGTTTTAGAGTTACAACTCTTTTAGTACACGGTGACCAAAGTTATGGGGTTCAAAAGTATTTGGACAGATACATATCAAGTCAAATGCCTGAAGTCTCTAATGCACAGAAATCACTTCATTACTGGTGATGATCTCCTGGCCTTCACTGCAGCCACGTTCAGCCCTTTAGTCTGGACTTTACCCAGTGGAATGCAGCTCAGTCTGAATGAGATCAGGTAAATGACATGGCCAGTCAACAATATTTCACCTTTTCATCCTGAAAAGCAGTTTGGTTGCTTTGGCTGTCCTTTTCCTGCTGAATGGTGAAATGTCCTCCAGAGAGCTTTGATGCTTTTGGCTGAGTCTGAGTCCGCAGCCTGCTCTTTATCCCTCTGCATGTGTCCAGTTGCTTCTGTCAGCAGTGAAAATCATCAATAAGTTAAATGTCAGTTCCGCTGACAGAAGTATGCTTGACAGATGAGGTTGTCTCCTTCGGGTCATGAGCTGTTACTGTTTTTTCTCCACACTTATTTTAATCGGGGTTAATCTTTCATCAGTCCAGAGAACTTCTACAGGTTTCCTTTTGTACATTTTTGTAAACTGCAGTCTGCCCTTTCTATTTCTGACACTTCTGAGGAGTTTGCATATTTCTGTGAATCATCTGTGGTTATGAAGTCTTCTCTTGATTGCTGACAAAGAAACACGTACGCCTACATCCTGGAGAGCCTTCATGAGTCATAATGATTTGTTGCTCATCTAAAACACTTGTGTTCTTTGGTCTACCAGGTTTTATTACAATTTTCAGTTTTTTCTGTGCACCAGCCCTTTTATTAATAAATATATTTTAAACGTATTATTTTTGACAAACCAAATAACTTAGATATCTCCGACAGATTTTTGCTTTTTTAGTTTGCTTCTTTATTGTCTTCATCACTCTCAAACAGCTCTGAGCCCTTTGTGGACTCTTCTGTGCCTGAACTAATATTGAAATGAAGCATAAAAACACTGAGTAGCCAAACGACTCTTTAAGCCTTGCAATTTGGGCACTATGTGTTAAAGGGCTAAATTTCATATACACTCCTGAACAAAATCTTAAGACCGGGTAAAAAATTACAAGTTGGATCATAACCAGGTTGTAGTAGAGCTTCAAAATGCAAAAGGAACAAACAGGAGCAAGAGACAAAACATAGAGAGCGGGCAATTTATTGAAAACTGCATTTAAAACAAACAGGCTGTTCATCAGCTGATCAAAAATTTAAGACCATAGCCTTTAAAAGGCAGAATCTGCGATCTTTCAATGTCTCATGTTTGGTGGTCCTTGTTAAGTCCAAACGGGCAAGTTTGTGTTGTGGGAGGAGACGTGGCCTTTGAAGACGTTTTTTGTTCTTGAAGCCCTTCTTTTGCAGATGCCGGGCTGCAGTCAGCATCAGTAAGGGCCTTAATTTGGGTTTAGGATCGGTCTGTGTCTTCATGGACAGCCCGTCCAGCGCAGGTGAAATTTTTGGGGGTCTACCACTTGACTTTTTTGTCCCATAACCCTCAGGCATAACCCTCAGGATCTTTTAAGAAGTTTAAAATGACTGTCTTACTGCGTCCAGCCTCTGCAGCGATGGTGCATTACAAGAGGCCTTGCTTGTGCAGCTCAACAATCCTGCCACGTTCAAAGACAGCAAGCCATTTTGCCTTTGCCATCAAGAGGTCATTGCTCCTGTTTGTACTTTTTGCATTTTGAAGCTATACTTACAACCTGGTTACAATCTACCAGCACAAAATGCGAATACTTTTTCATAATTTTTCACCTGGTCTTACGATTTTGTTCAGGAGTATATTTAATGTCATAAAATGTCCAAATACTTAACTGAGTGAAACTGAATAAAACACACACATAATGTAATTTGATGTTTAACATCATTTATTTTGATTAGTTACAAAACATAAATAAAATCAACAGTTGAATTAGTTACAATTTACAGAGGCTAAATCACCAGCAACATACTTTTTTCTCTAGGTTTTTTTTTTTTGCCCAGATGTTTTATCATTGGTTCTCAGTCGTGCCATTTTGAGACTCCCCAGATTTTTGTTGCATTAATTTGTAAGTTTATATCTGACCCGTAGCCTTGAAGGCCAATGTCATTCTGTTGATGTATTATCTGGGCTTTTCATGTTCAAAGCTGAAATAAAATGTCAAACATGAACAAAAATGATCCGACTATAATCCGAAATGATCCTGGCCTGTCAGGACTCAGAGAGGTATATCAAAACAGGGAGTCCCACGTAAACAGGAATGAAAACCATGTTTTTTCTAGTCTCAAATAACCTCTGATTTATAGTGATGAGAACACCATTTTACAATTTGTACAACCCCATTCCAAAATACAAAAATAATCTTTATTTTTAGATAACATTTTGGTAACACTTCAAGGACAAAGCCAGCTTGACATCATGAGTCATGATCATTAAGCTGCAGCTTGTTAGATACATGTTAGTATCAGACATGACAGCACAGTATTTCACCTTCACTAATAATGAGTATCTCTGTGAGAATGTGGGTAGTTTTGAAAAGCAACAAGTACAGAGAACTGTATAACTTGTATTCTAGATTATGCAGTTTCTGAACAACCATATCCTTTAGCTTGAACTAGTCCTCCTTAACCATTCATGTTTTATATGTCTGACTCACGTTTAGCAGTCTTTACCATCCTGTACAATCTGCTGTTTTCTGTGGCACACAATCTCTCCATCATTAATAAAACAGAAATGCTGCTTCGACTACAGGCTACTTATTACACCAAAAAATGTATCAACGCCTGACCATCAATGGTCAAATGTGTGTATGGCTAAGTGCACTGATAAGCCAATAAAATGTACAGTAATATATCCATTGCTGATATATTACTCTGCGTATCTCCGCATCAACAAATGTAATGAGTCTTGAATTGAGGAATGGAACATTTTTGACTTGAGTAAACCTTTAGTGGTGTGCATAAAGCACAGTCATGGCCCACATTTGAGCCTCTGATCGATGCGTTCACACCGACAGCCTATTGTCAAAGACTAAGTAGTTAACATTTCAAATAAGGAATTTGTACAACGCCAAATAAAGCTGACAAATAGGCAAGTGAGGATCTCACAACAGTGTTGAACATCAAATTTACAACCAGTATATGATCCAAGATCTCATTTCTTGAGGAAGCAAACCCAAAACATAGGTAGAGTAAACATTTCCATTTGAGTACAGTGACATTTGCGAGGCTGCTTTGAATGAAAGAAACAAGGATGCAATTTATAACGCATTATACAATGGGACTATCACAAAGCTTTGTCACACAGAAAAACTACACTCACACACTCACAAAAATGCAGTAATCTTAAAAGGCAATATTAGAATAACCCATATGGTTTCCCCTGTCAATAATAACTTGGCAGTTTTTTCTTTTTCATCTTCCTTCTCAGCATGACACTGATATAGTTTGATATGTGGAGCTCAAACTGAAAGCAAAAATGTCAAATGTGAAAGCATATCATACTGAAAGCAAATTTACTCAGGACTGATTACCTCAGTAGGCCGCAAATACTAACTGTGAGATTCATGAATATACAGCAAGTGCAAGCAGTTTGCACTCAGGCAAGTCAAGTTAGTCATAAGGTCATGCAGTCTTAGGCTGAGTGTACCGAGGCATTCACTGAACACAGATGGCATATTTCAATTTACCGTCATGTTATGAATTCATCTGATCTTGTTAATTCAGACTTTTTTTCTGTTACAAATGTAAAACAGTACAAATCAAGCACATGCTGTTCTGGTACAGGACACTGCAACAGTGTGTTTGGTTGCACTGTGGTAATGAGGAAAGCCAGATAAGTTTTCTGCGCTCAACGGCCTAACATGCTGCTGTTGTAATAGTTTTCATTGCCCATTGAAATGCCTTGTGCTGCAGGCCTACAGTTTTAAACGATCATGAAAAAATCCTCTATGCGTCTGGTATTTATCACTGTGCTTCTACAAAAATATTTTATGCCTTACAGACAAATCAATACAATACGTGCTGATCAGTTTAGATGACCATTACTAATTGCACTTTTAAAATTGATAGTCCTTTCACTGTAAGCATTGACAAATTAAACATAAAATGTCAACACTGTCAAATATTTTGTCCTTCTCGTCTCTGCTTAGTGAGATTTCAGGTCCAGCTGAGTTGGTTTGCAAACAAAAACATGACAGTTAATTTGTGTCCAAGGACATAAGTGATATGTACTCAGATAATCCATAAACACCGACCACACTCATAAATGCACACACTCACACATTAAAGACTTTATACATCTCAACATCCAAACATATCATGATTCATAAACCCCAGCTGCTGTGTTCCATATTACCCTCTATCTGTACATGCTAGAATTTATCATCTTTCTTTCACATTCATTTCCCATCTCATCCAGAAGTTCACTGCAGTCACAACTCTCTCACACATACACAGAACTAACACTTCAAATGGATCTGCTTTACATCCTGACCCACGTAGTATTTCCATCTCTTGGACCTTCACATTGACCTCACACTTCGCTTGGTTTCATTTCTGTCCCAGAGGAAGAGTTGAGGTGGGGGGTGTTGGGTGAATTTTGGCACTGGAAGGTAGAGCAGCAGTAGAGCAAGAGGAGGAACAGGTGGAAGAGGATGAGGAACATGAGCAAAATGCCCCTCCAGTAGCAGCAGTGCTATCTGTGGGCGCAGTGGTGCCACTGCCAGGCAGCAGAGACGTAGCCGTGGACACAGGGGATGTGGGCATTTGGGAAGGCAGCAGCGGTTGGCTCTGAGGTGGGGAGTGGGGCAGCTGGGTGATGGGTTGTGTCTGTGATAGTAACTGGGACTGAATGGGAGTTTGCATCCGGGGCTGTGGTATTTGCTGCCGGAGTGGGGACTGCTGATAGGTCATCTGCTGGAGGGGGAGAGACTGATGGAGGTGTAAACTTTGCTGCATTTGTGGCACTTGAGCCATGTGCGTTTGTGGAGGTAGTGGTCCCGGAGAGTGCAGGGTGGACAGGCTTCCTCCACCTGTGTAATGTGAAGAGGCCGGCGCAGTCAAGCCGGCAGGGGTCGAGGGTGCCTGGGGGTTCAGCTGTGCCACTGGAAACCAACCTGGAGGAGTCACCTATAATGAATGTAGTAATGAATACTAACAGAATATGACAGCAGAAACCCGATGCGTTGGTACTGTTGGCTCTTGAAACAACATTTTTGCCTTTTCTGCCTTAAACCCTTTGCTTTTTACTCGACTCATTATACTGTCTGACTTTTTATAATCATCTTTTATGATATAAACGTTGTGATTTAAGACAAAGTAATTCTGCACATGCCTTCCATGAGACAGGTGTGAAGTATGAAGTTTCATATAGACTCCTGACCATTGTCTAACTTGCAAAATGCATTTATTTGTGACGTTTCGCTGCAAGACCATCATCAGGCAAATAGTTTGGTACAAAGAGAAGCCGCTATAAAAGGCATAAATTAAAAACACTTTCAATAACATACATAAAGAAAGAACCATAAAAATATACCATAATTGTTTGCACTGAATAGGTGAAATACTAGGATATGAATGCTTAAAACCTCCAAGGGCCAAACCACATTCTCAAAAAATCGACAGGTTACATATGCAGATGAACTATATAAAATACACAACTTAAGCAGATAACAGTTAAAATAGGAAAGAGGAATACATAATAAATAATCTCAATAATAAATAAACCCAAGACCCACCCCAGTGCATGAGTCTACTTGAAACTTTTGGCCATGATATAAACATGTGAAAGAGTCAGTGATTGGTTTGGTACAACAAAAACAATATCTGCAGCAGTCATAATAAAAGATCAATAATCCATGTGACCATATATACGATTTTTTTTGTATGTATTTAAAATGAGATGCATACAGAGTGTAGTCCTACCTCTGATGACTGACTCCAGCCTCCCAACTCCTGCACCTGCTGAATCTGCTTGATTTGATTCAGTGAGGGTTTGGGCGGGGTGGGGCCCACTGGTTCCTTTGTCCAATTATCAACAAGTTTGTGCAGTTCATCTGTGAATGTGCTTTTTCTTAAAGGACTGTGATCTGTGAAGAAATGAGGTGAGTCATCATACCACTGATTGGCATTAGTCATGCGTTATCTTGATTTAGCGCTGTAATGATGAACTGTACCTCTTCTAGCAGGCAGTGAAGTGTGGTGCTCTGGGTTGCAGTATAGCGACAGTCTACTCTGTTCACCACCTGAAAAACTACTTGATTGCTGCATCCCTAGACAAGACATAGAAGAAATGTTTACACAGACAGCAAGTGATATAAAAAAGAGAAAGTGAGGAAGACAGAATGGATTACAAGCCTCACCAGCTTGTGTAACTCCATTGTTATCCATGTGAGAGTGAGGCCGGGGCCGAAGCTTGGATTTGGCTGGTCTGGGTCTGCGAGGAGAGAGGACAGGAGGTCCTGTGGGAAGAGGAGGAGTTCGGGACAGGGAGACAGGCAGACTCTGCCTTTGGTCTTTGAGGGAACGAAGCTGTCTGTACAGTTCTTGCAGTTCTCTGTTCTGTTGGGCTTGAAGGGAAACCACCTCTTTGATGTGCCTACAGAGGAATAGATTTGTGATATAGTGTAGACAAGAAACAATCATGAATGAAGAAAAAAAATCCAATAAATGTAGAGAGAAACATCTTGTAAAATATTTAAGTTAAATCTTTAATCTCACAGACTTACTTCTCTCTGAGCTTGTGTAATTCTTTTCTCAGGTCTTCATCCTCCAGCTCACTCTCATCATCATCACTGCTGCCCAGTGGCGAGTGGCTGTGCATATGACCTCGAGGCATGTGGGCCATTGATGGGGTCCTCTTACTTTCCTCTTTATCCCCTTCCTTTGCCCGAGATTTCCTCCTCTCCCTTTCCAAATCAGGAGACACTGGGGAGCTGTCAGTCTGCCTGTCCTCTTTCCTAGTCTCAGTCTGGGTTACAGAGAAGCGTCCCACTTTCCTGCTGCCATGGCCTGATGGCACGTCCTTTGGGAGAGAGGTCTGGGGCACTGGTGTCACCTGACGGCAGAGGATGTGGGGAAACATTTGCTGCTTATTCAGATTGCACCAAAAGTTCAGACTAATAAGTGGCAAATATAAAATCAGCTCCTACCTGAAATCGTCCTTTGCGCGACTGAGGTGGATTTAATGGCACCACCTCCTTCTCATCTTTAAGTGCCTGACTGCTTGAATGTCCATCTGATAAAGAGATAGGGATGAAAAACAAAAAGGGGAGACAAGGACACAGAGACAAGAACATAGACACACATGTATAAAGAGCACATATATGATGGGACAGACACACAGAAGCAACAGACACAGAAAAATGTTTATGACAGTGAGACATACAGGTGCACACAGACAGACATGGGGCACGAACACAGAGGCACAGTATTAAAAATCACCCACCAATACCACACATCATCAACTCTGTGACTTGAATAGCTTGCATGCAGGTGTGTGAAATGTGTAAACAAATGTTCTTCTGTCATTTTCAAAATGTAAAACAATTAACTGAACAATAAATGTATGTTTTTGTGGATGTAAAGTGCTTAAAAGAAACATCTATTGGGCGTGTGGGGAGGAGTGGTAAATGTTTAAAAACTTAACTGTTGTAAGTCATTAAATAAATAAATAAAACATGTTGTGAAATGGCAGTTGAATACAGTGTACCCCACCCACCCACACATCCACTCTCTCATTCTCACCACTGACCCACTCACATACCAGACAGCAAAGCCCAATATCACATTTGAGATCTGTGGCCAGATGCACAGCGATATTGGCCAGTGTGTTTGATATCTGGGATTACTACATTAACAAAGCGTGTACATGGATAATCACAGCATTATTTAAAATAAACATAACGTAAAAAATAACATCAAAATTGCAGCCTCATGTAGGTGTTACTTACAGATAATGGTCCATTATTAGTCACTCGTGTAGAACATAACATACATGCTCATGCATGTGCTCTTGTGGGAGAATGTTAGCTACTCCTACATATATTACACATATAAACACAAACACATGCAAGATGGGTGCAATACTTCAATAGCATGATGAAGCTGAGCTAGATGAAAAGCCTACCCACGTTCAACAGAACCTGACAGCAACTTAAAGGCCCTTGGTAATGGGCACAATGTATACTAAAATATCATGACTTTGATCATAATTTCAATATTTCATACTGATAATGCACAAATCTATTGCTATTGATGCATCTATTACAACTACATTACATTTTAGAGTCTCATGGAGCAATGCTATATTGTAAGAGCTTACATAGAAAGCATACATATATTCTGAATGACAACTAATATCAGCTTAGCGACTTAGCATCTATCTTGTCTGTGTAATGACGTGAGTTGCATGGCACTGTCTACACTGAGCCAGCAGGTGGAGGTGAGGAGGTGAGATGGTTGCTGCTGGCAGTGCCTGTGGACTTGGGGCAATGAAGGGGGGTGTCATATGAAGGAATATGTCCTGGGCACAGGCACCGCTGGGCTTTGCTCCAGAGCTCATCTGCACTGGGACAGCATCAGATTTCTGCCAACCTCTTCCTACACACTGCCAATCTCCCACCCTCCTCTACTCTTCACTGTTCTCGCCACTGAGTGAGTAACCCATGCAAAAAGAAAGACTGCCAAGAAAATGAAATTTAGTACAAAGGAATTTAGAAGAAAAAAAACAGTAATGTATGCAGCAGTGATGTCAACACTGACACTACATGGGGACTATAGTCAAATGACAAAATGCAAAAACAGAATGATTTAGCTGTAAACATCATCCATTAACATTAACCTTTGTTCATTCTTAAGGGTTAAGAAAGTTATAGTACTATGTTAAAACTAGCACTAGATATTAGATTTAGGTCCATGCCCCAACATCCCATTCGCTCTCGCTCGCTCTCTCTCTCTCTCTTTCGCGCTTGCTCGCTCCCTAAGAGGACGCTACCTTGCTGGACTCTGGGCTTCTTGAACAAGCTGGCGGAGTGGCGCAGTTTGCATGCCCAGTTTTTGAATTTTCGAGTCCAGGATTTCTTGCTAACAGGATTTCTGATACTAGGACATGTCAGGTTTAGGCCAAAATATCCACCTCCTGCATTGTGCTGCTGCTGTCCATGCCGGAGGGGGATCGGGTGCTGATTGGGGGGCCATGATGCGTCTCCAGTGGCACTGGTGTCAGAGTGTGGGGGTACAGCCTAGAACAGTTAAGACAATTAAGAATGGCTGCATGGAGTTGAGACCTTCAAAATGGAGAGATACTCAAACACTGAAATATTACAAATAATCACAGACAGTTGAATAAGAACAGAGTGGAGTCACATTTACACACTGAAATATAAACAGTCACATAAAGTAAATTCAGTACAGTGAAAGACAACACTGAGAGAGAATTTACTCAATATCTGTAGTATTGACTCACAAGAATGGTTGGTTCTCGTGGTACAGGTGGGCGTTGGTGCCCAGCAGAGTCATCCTGATTTGGAGGCAGGAGGGAGGTAGGCGGAGTGGACGAGGCAGAGGTGGAGGGGAGAGACGGGCCAGGCTGCTGCTCCACTGGGCCCTGCTCCACAGAGTTGGGCACTTCTGAGGTACCTTCCTCTCCCACTCCATCCCTGTCTGGGTCAGGAGAGGTAGAGGAGGAACGAGAGGTGGTAGAGGAGGTAGTTGAGGATGAGGAGTGGGGGGAAGTATCTGAGGAAGAGGCAGGTGGGAGGAAAGATGAGTGGTGGAGTGACTGTGGCTCAGAAGACTCATCACCTCCTGCTGACGTAGAGGCAGCTGATGTAGGGCCAGAAGCAGTTCCCCCGGCCAGTGCTGCCCCACTGCTGTACTCCTGATACAACAAGTTCCTCAGCTTCTCATCCAAAGTCTTAATGCGGTTGTCTACAAATTCAATTTTGGGGGGGCCTTCACTATCTGACTCGGCCACAGAGGAAGGCTGGGCAGGGGATGGCGTCATTGTGAGGGAGAGTGTGGGTAAGGGGGTTTCAGCAGAGCTCAGATGGAGAGGTGGCAAAGAGGAGTCAGAAGAAGGGAGAAAAGGGGCAGAATAGCTGCCTGTGTCCTCTGTGACACTTGTTTCTCCCGTAGAAACCTCTGACTCTGACATCTGTAAAGAAGATTGCTTCTGCAATGGACACTGCGGCTGTTTTTGGGGTGTGTCCATGGCTTTAACCATCTCCTGTTGCTGCTCAATGTGTTGCAGCTGTATCTGGGATTGCACATGTTGTATTAGCTCAGCGGGCACTTGCACTTGTTGTGGAATCTGCTGTTGTGGTACAGGGCTAGCATTTAGCTGTGTCTGCTGTTGAAGAAATTGTTGACTAACTGACAGGGGCAGCATTTGGTTTTGATCTGGTTTCAAAGCAACAGCACCCATAAACATTTGATGTTGCTGTGGCTGTAGTTGCTGCTGCACCATTTGCTGCTGCTGTAGGTGTATTGTCTGTTGTAGGTTTAACTGTGGCTGTTGCTGGTGATCCTGCTGTTGGGGCACTACAGTAGCTTGGGTTGCCATAACCTGCTGTGGTAACTGCTGTATTTGATGCTGCTGTAACAACTGTGGGGCATACTGTGATGTTTGCTGTTGAACAATAGGTGGCTGGGTTTGTTGAAGGGGCAATGGTGGCAGAAACTGATGCACAGGCACAGACTGTTGTAACAACTCTGCATGACCTGACAAAGGCAGCACCTGTACCTCAGTTAGTTGTTGTGGAAGTAGTGTTTGATTTTGAATTAGTTGCTGTTGCTGTAACTGCTGGAGAGACTGTTGCAGTGCTGGTTCCTGCTGCAGTGGAATTTGTTCTTGGTACACTTGATGTTGTGATTGCTGTTGCGGTGTTGAATGCTGCATCTGTTGCTCAAACTGCATTGCCTGCAGTTGCTGTGGTGTTGCCAGTACCTGCTGCTGTAATGGAGGCTGCAACTGTGGCTGTGGCTGTGGTTGTGGCTGTGGTTGTGGCTGTGGTTGTTGCGGGACTGGTTGAGCAACCTGGGTGAATGTCTGCTTCTGATCAACGCCAAGTTGGCTGACCGCAGATGGCATTACTGCTGCAAGAGGAGGGGGATGAAAAGAGGCTGAAGACTGGTCCAGTGTAGACACACATGGGCTTGGAGCAGTGATCACTGTATCCCCTATACTTTGACCTGCAGTGGAGCAAACACTGGTTCCAGGAGGGGTCAGGTTATCAGAAAGAATGGTGGTAGGTGTGGGAGACACAACAGTAGGAGCAGTGGTCAAGGCGGGGAGGTTAGCAGCAGGAGGCATTGCTATGGTTGAAGGAGCAATGGGAATTTGATCAGCAGGAGCTGAGTTGAGGACTGGCAATTCAACACCGCCTGAAGCAGTGACAGGGACAGAGGATGGTCCAGAGATGGTTTCAGAAGCAGCGGTGTGAGGAACAGGGGCAGTCATGGCTGAGGGGGCTGAGACGATGGAGACTGGGGGGGAGGTAGTAGAAAGGGTAGAATAGGGGGGAGAGGCCATTTCAATCAAGGACTCCAGACTCTGGGATCCTTCACTTTCTACAGCAGCAGAGAGGAACACTCAGTTAGTTCATGTTACGCTGCTGATGCAGTCATGTTAATAAGCCACAGCATTAAAACTGACCTGAGTAGAGCTCACCTTTCTCTTTTTTAGGAGACTGGGGAATCCGCGTCTCTGCAGTGGCTGGTGATGTGGCTGCTCCCTGGCTGGAAAGAGAGTCTCTATGGCGGATGGTCTGATTAATAAAGAAGCGCCAGCGTCCCACTGGGGATGAATGGGGCACTGAGTCCACTGAGAAACCAGATAGATAGTTTACTGGTTGTAACAAAATAAGTTATAGCATGTACAACATTTTCAAATTGTGTCACTTTTTTATGAGTAAGAAAATTAATATCTATAAACTCACTTGAGCTAGTTGGAGTGCTCACATGTAACTGGTCAGTTGATCCAGTCTAATAGAGAAACAAAGATTCAAATTCCTCATTGTTCAATCAAAACAGCAAAGTAAAAGGAGGAGTAAAGATAATGGACATACACCAACATACCTGTGAATGTGTCTGAAGAATTTCATGGGCTTTCTTAACTATTGCTCTAAGCTCTTCAACAAATTTCTCTTTCTCCACATCAATAACAAAGTCTTCTTCCACCTACAAAGTGCAACCCAACAGAAATGATCAACAATATGAGATGATACTCTTCAGCATTAGTGCAAACTATAGCATTACACAAGCACTGTACCATGTAATCTGCTATGTCCTCCGGTGCATCCCCTTCTGTGTCAAATTTGAATGTCACCATCTTGTTGCTATGGGTCTCCAATTGACATTCTACCATATTGTCCCCACTGCCAGACACCTATGGAGTACAAGACAAATTAATATATACTGTATATATACTTCATTTAACAATCTACTTGTATCTCATGGTATAAACATATACTGTCAACAAATTTTGTAATACAGTTTGTTATGTGCAGCCATTTTTTCACCTGAAGCATGCTAAGTTGAAACTGATGTGAAACTTTCTCAGTCCTCTGACAGGAAGCTCTTCTCTGAGCCTTTAATTTCTCTGATTTCCCATTCGCCAAGAGCTGCAGTGGGTCCTCCCCATTAGCTGGAACAGATCTGAGGGTGGTATGGATGTTAAATATTGTACTGGAAATATCTAAGTGTCAAAGTGATTGAAGAGAAGATCATTATCCTGGACATGGCACTTCTGCTAAGCTAAAAAAAAAATACTGTGCATTTTTTTTCTTATCACAAATTACCTCTAATTGGAGATAAGACAGTAATGATATGAAACATACCCTGAAGAAGAATGATGTTCTGCACTTGTCAGGTATGGAGCATCCTATAGAATGACATGTATACAGAGGCACGGTATGCAGACACAGAGAAAAAAAATGCACAAAAACCCATTAGCAACATCAGATACAAGAAAACCAATAATGTGATTATGGATAATATGACACTTAACATTTATTTATAGTATTCTATAAACACACTTAATTTTTAAGAATCAAAAATCGTTAGTTTGAATCACAAAGGTGCCATCAAAGCTTTGTCAAATATTTACATAGCAGTATTCTCATTCATTCTGCCAGTATGTCAGCAAAGTAAAACTATTTCTGAATTAATACAGCAAACATTAATACTCGCTGTACCTGAGCAATGCCCAGCAGGGAAAGGTCACAGTCTTGCAGCGAGGCTTGGGGCAGTTTGGGGGCATTAGAATCAAGCGATTGTAGAGTAGCAACAGGTGGAGGGGAGGTAGGTATAAAGTCGGCCTGCCCTGGTAAGGTTACCTGGGCCACTGGCGGAGATGTAGGCAGCTCTGCAGCAGGGGCAGCGGCAGGATGATGGGATGGTAGGGATGGAACAGATGGTAGTGATGTTGGGGGACAGGTATGCAAAGGGCTGAGGGGCATTTGTTGTGCAGGAAAGACAGCATGGGGCAGAGCAGGCTGTTCAGAAATTGGTGTCTCAGTGTGTGTCTGAGTGTGAGAATGAGCCTGGGTCTGAACGTGTGTCTGCGTTTGAGAATGTGTCTGGGCCTGACTGCTGGTTTGTGTGTGTGTGTGAGTGGGTAGCATCTGCTGGGCCTGGTGCTGTGGAGATGGAGGGGAAGCTGATACTAGGTGACTATGGAGGGGCAGGGTCCTGTTCTGGGACTGAGACTCAGCCACATTAGTAGGGGCCAACTGTGCAGGAGGTTGGGTCACCAGATGTGAAGTAGGTTGACACTGTGTGGGAAGCTGATTCTCATCAAGGGGCATCAAAGCCTGCTTCAGAGGAACCTGTTGTTGGATGGGAGTTGGGATGGGCTGTGCTGGTAACTGGGCCTGTGTGGTAGGTATGGCTACTGGTTGCTGCACTTGAGAAAGCTTCTGTAGCTGTTGGTGGTATTGCTCAGTAGACTGAGGCATAGCCGGCTGGGAGATCGCCTGTATGACTGAAGGGTCAACAGTGCTTGCTATGGGCTGCTGCTGGGCCTGAACAACTGGATGTAGTGCTGTTTGGCCTGGAACATAGGCTTGTCCAGCCTGTGCAGGATGAGGAGTTGGAGCAAAGTTTGTAGGGTCAACTACTGAACTGAGACAATCCGTTTTAGTTCCAACACTTCCAGCTGAGCCAGGAGACAAAATCAGCTGCTGATACTGGTGCACTGGATGCTGTTGCTCCTGCTGTTGTGAAATATGACTTATATCTTGTTGTACAGGCGGCATGGCTTGATGGGTAGGCTGAGGGACATACTGATGGGTCAAAAGGCCAATGGCAGGCTGAGCTTGCACCTGGCTAGTCAGCTGGCCTTGCATTTGTTGCTGGAACTGGGGTTGCATGAGCCCTGGCATTGGAGGTTTTTGCTGAACATGAGACTCATGCTGGATCTGACTGGGAATTGAAGCCATTGCAGTTGGAGGTTGGACAGAAGCTTGGTTCTGTTGGCCCATCATCTGAATGTCAACTTTTTGGAGCTGGGCCTGCGGTGGCTGGGCCTGAGTAATAGTTGCATGCAAAGGCTGAGTCTGGATTAATGGCTGAGCAGTTACCTGACTCTGTGAGAGAGTGACAGGTCCGGGATAAGTAGTCTGCAAAGGAATTTGCTGGGTCTGGATGACTTGCGTCTGGCCCTGGATCAGGGCCGCTGGGGGTGTTACTTGGGCCTCAGGCATAGCCTGAGCTGCTTGAGCTGCAGACTGGGCAATATACTGGACTGGGATCTGGCCTTGGTTCTGGGAGTGAACTTCCCTCTGTCCTTGCTGAGTGATAACTTGTGCTGGGACAACAGCAGACATCTGAACAGGGATTTGTGTGTTCTGAATGGCAATGGGCACATTGGCCTGGGAGACAATTTGAGTTTGGTGCTGAATCGTCTCAGTACCAGCAGGAGCTCCAGATGAAATATGAGGTTCCATCACTGAGGTGTGGTGCTGCGGCTGGGCAACAAATGCTTGCTGCTGCTGCTGCATCAGTGCTGCTTGCTGTTGTTGCTCTGTCACTTGCTGCTGAATGGTATGAGGCGTAAACTGTGCGGTGTTTAGCTGGGGGACACACATATGCGGTATATCAGTTGGTTGCTGCTGAATCTGCTGCTCACTGTTGCTTTGTGGAATAGGGACAGCCTCTTGTTTTTCAGTTTGCTGTAGTTGAATGATGGCAGCTTGTTGCTGCTGCTGCTCTTGAATGTGTTGCTTTATCAGAGCATGTTGCTGTAATCTCTCTGCTTGTTGTTGTAATAGGACTTGTTGCTGACGCTGTTGTTCTAACTGTTGTTGCAACAGAGCTTGCTGTTGCTGCTCTATCTGCTGCTTGAGTTGTACTTGTTGCTGTTCTTGTTGCTGTAGCTGAGCTTTCTGTTGTAGTTGCTGCTGCTGTAAAATTAACTGCTGCTGCAAATGCTGTTGTATTAGGGCTTGTTGCTGTTCCATTTGTCGGATTAAGGCTTGCTGTTGCAATTGTTGTTCCTGTTGCTGTTGAGTCTGCTGGAGCTGTTGTTGCTGCAATACAATTTGTTGCTGCTGTTGTCCAGTTTGCAGTTGCTTCTCAGGTTCTTTTTGAGTTCCAGCATGGTGTTGTCCAATTTGTTGATATAACTGGCTCTGCTGCTGTGACTGCGGCTGTTGTTGCTCTAACTGATGCTGTAAAAGCACCTGTGGTTGTTCTTGTTGTACAAGACCTTGCTGTTGCTGGTCTTGTTTTTGTTGAATAAGACCTTGCTGCTGTTGTTGATCCAACAGGTGCTTGTGTTTAAGTGCTTGCTGCTGTTGTAGTTGGGCCTGCTGTTGCTGCTGTTGAAGCAGTGTTTTTTGTTGCTGCTGATCAAGCTGTTGCTGGACATACAGCTGATGTTGTTCAAGCAGTAAAGCTTGTTGCTGCTGCTGTTGTAACAGAGTTGGCTGTTGCTGAAGCTGTTGTTGCAATTGTTGTGAGTGTATCATGGTCTGCTCACGAGGGTCCCCAGTCTGTTGTTGTTCATAAGCCAGATGTTGCTCCATACCTGTTTGTGTAGTCAACACGTGCTGCTGAGAAATTGGCTGGACATGTGGGACAGGCTGCTGTACATAGATCTGCTGCTGAGGTTCATGTTGATGTTTCTGGACAGCTGTAGCTGAAAGGCTCTGTTGATGCTGTTCTGTTGGCAGCTGAGTGGCACTAACTTGTTGTTGTTGCTGTTCGAACAGAGTGGCCTGGGCCTCCATTTGCTGTTGTGGCTGCTGCTGAAGGGTGGAGGTCTGGGGATCCATCCCTATCTGTTGTTGTGGGACAATGGTCTGCTGAGGGATCATGACAGGCTGTGTTTGCTGGGGTGCGGCTTGGGGAATGATGTCAGTGAGCTGCATGGGAGCGGCAGGGTGTTGGGTCTGCTGAGCGTGGGGCACAATGGTCCCTGCTAGTCCAGCAGGATCACTGACTGGCATGGATGTAGTGAGAACATTAATGGGTGCTTGTGGGGAAACAGGGGGTATGTATGACTGTGAGGGGGCCAGTGATCCATGGGGAGTGGCAGTTTGAAAAGCTTCTGCTGGGAATGTTTGTGACTATTTAGTGATAATGACAGAATGATGATTGGTGTTGAAAGAAGAGGGGAAAGAAAGTAGTAGAAAATTAGGTTAAGAATAAGCTTTGGCAAGAAGCATAAATTATCAACACATTTAGTTTTAAACAACAGGGTTTCCCACAGTGTTTTATAGCAGACGGGGGCTGCCTCTCCAGAAATGTAAAAAGGAAATACATAAAATATTAAACTCTAGGCAAAACGAGCAGAAGCCCAATTTCCCACCACAAGGCTATACAGTATTTAATGAAAGCTACAACTAATTTGTTGCATTTCACCACCTCTGCTAACCAGCTTCCTGGGGGAAACCCTGTATCGTGTACAACAAAAATCTCAGAGGATTATGAGCATGATTTGTGGTTGAGTAAATAGTTATTGATGGAAAATGTGACAGAGTAGTGGGAGCATAGCTTTACTTCCAACAATAATGTTAAATGTTGTAGCCCCAGTATAATATGGCTTTTGGTTTTAATAGACATATTATCACCCTTTTCACCTGAAAATATTGTTGAGGTACACTTGGTGACACCTGTGGAACCATGGTAGCAGGTTGAAGAAATGTCTGGCCAACAGGTCCTCCACCACTTTGGCCAATGGACATGCTGGACATACTAAGAGTCTGACCAAGAGGCACATTTGGAACACTTCCACTCTCACCAATGGGAAGCATTTGAGGATGAGCCAATGTGCCAGTGTTCTGCAGGGTAGGAAAACATTCCATGATCAATGTTTTAAAACAAGAGTTAATTAATAGGTTTGCACCAATTGATTGGTATTGAGATGAAGCATAGACGTACAGATGCCATAGGGGGGAGAGTAGTCTGGGAGTGGGTGTATGACTCCCCTTGCTGAGAGTATGCCTGGCTCTGTCCACTTGCGTAAGATTCACAACTGGCAGACCCAATGCTCTCTCCTTCTGAGTGAAAGACAATTTTAAAAAATAAGGCAAAATATAAAAATGCAAACCACACATACTTGTCCAAATCATAATATTTTACATTTGCTCATTTACGTGTTCACACTGTCAACTGCTTCATAAAGATTTGTTTTTGATAAATTCCTGGCATATGAAACATAACATGAAGGTCCATACTCTACCTGGCAGACTAAGGGTTGTCCCACTTAAAATGTGTTGCTGCCTGACATGCTGGTCCACTTCAGGCAGTTCCTCAGACTCCTGCACTCCTCCTCCTTCCCCTCCTGTCTGTCCAGTTGCCCCTTGCCCCAGTGAGGATGGGAAAGGATGAGAAAAGGTGTAGGAGGTGAGAGTCGAGTCTCTTCGTTCTTCAAAGCCCTGCTGCTGAAGGAGCTGCTGCTGTCGACGCTCCCTTGACTTTTTGATCAGATTTACTCGGTCCCGGATGGACTTTCCCACCACCTTGGCATCACTCTCATGGAAGAAGCCTGACTTCACCTGTGATAACGGAGAGGGAGGGAGAGACAAAGATAAAGTAATTAATTAATAGGTCGGTATAGGCTGAGGAAATTTAAGTCAGAAGGAGGCATCCTCAAGTGACTGATAAATGAGCTAAGGGATTTTTTCCTGCTAACCTTCACTCAAGCTTTAAAAGCATCAAAGCCTTTCCTCAGTGTACCTCGTACCATATCCGACACCTATGAACCCTCTTTCTACTCATCAGGCGTGAATCATTCCCCTGTCTTACCATCTCTAGAGCTACTTCCTCAGCGCTGTCATTCTCCAGGTCATAACTGAATTCAATGGCCTCATTGTCCTTGTGCTTCCCCTTCAGCTTCTTGGGCTCTTCAACCCAAATCCGGAGAGCCAGACAGTCCTGGGTGCCTGTGTCCTCCTCTGCCAGCTCCACCCGGACCCCTGTGTCCTCCCCAAAGAATGCATGGTTCAGGAGGTCTCGGATGGAGAGTCTGTCAAGTGAGGAGCGTAGGATGTTTAATGATCACTTGAACAGTTAATCTGCATATATATATATGAGAGAGAGAGAGAGAGAGAGAGAGAGAGAGAGAGAGAGAGAGAGAGTGGATGTGAAACCTTCTTACCTTTGACTTTTGTTCTGACGAATGCATCCTTCGATGATCTCTTTAATCTCTGGGTCATTCACTTTTTCAAAGCTAGCTGGCTTTATACCCTGCATAAAAAAACAGATGGGAAATTAATTTTATTTAAAAGGAAATTATGGAATAAGTTTTTTGGATAATGTATTTATTAATTGAAAACATTTTCATCATGGAGCCAGATAGTTTGGATCACATTAAAATCACAAGGAATTTAGAGTAATACTAAATCAAAGAGACTTACGCTTGTGACTTTGCGATAGATCTGAGCAGCATTTTGGCACTCAGAGTAGGGATATTCTGACGTAGCCATCTCCAGCATACACATCCCAAAGGCATATACATCCACAGACTCGTCATAGTGCTCCTCATACATCTCTGGGGCCATGAACTCTGGGGTTCCTGTTAAGATCAGATAGTAGTTCCTTGTCTATAATGACCCAAACTGCCAAATACTACTTCACCACTATCACTGTTTATAATCTGTATTTATAGTGATACAACATTGTCCACAGAGCACCCATGCCACAGGCTCAATGGATGAATTATAATTCAGTTGAAACTCTGATTATAATCTTCCTGGCAATTGCTCTTGCCTCCTGAGTAAAATTTTATTGAGTTAAATGCTACTCACAGTGCACTGCTTAATTTGGCTCAGAGAGCCAATATCTCATCAGTATCTCTGTTTATGTTAAGTGCTCCCCACATGGATTTTTAGAGTGACTCTGTCAATAATAATCTATACTCCTACCGTAGGTAGCTGAGGTCCTCCATAAAAAGCAGTGCTTTTGAACTGTGCTGATGGCAGAGAAAAGCCTAGTTTGCTGTAGCTTCTATATGGCTCGTATCGTTTTTAAAAGTCGCTGGTCTATGAATGTAGCCTACCTATAACACTCTTGGCAAAGGAGGTCCTCATAAGAGTGGCCAGTCCCAGGTCCCCTATCTTGACTGATCCTGTTGGGCCTGTTATGAAGATGTTGTCACACTTGAGGTCCCGGTGAACAATTGGTGGAGTCCTGGTGTGTAGGAAGTGAAGACCCTTTAGAATTTGCCTACACCAGCTCCTTAGGACCTTGGGTTTCATCACCTTAAAGCGCTTCAGGTAACTGTGCAGAGAGAGTAAATGCTGTTAAACTCAAAAGAACAATAACCACTGACATACAGAACACAAGAAACAAAATAATATAAATATCTTTAAATCTTGACACATATTAGGGATCATGGCCCTTTACCTAAATCACATTGTTGTTGTTTTTGGGAGAATATTGAAGACCACTATCAAATATTTAGACAACAATGGAGGCATGAGTTGATATTTATTAACTTATAGACTAAATTACATGTTCTATAATAATTCTGTCTAATGTATTGGTTTTTAATTATTTCAAATACTTTGTTACTATGTAACTATTTGCAGTACCGATGTTGGTGCCATGACACTGCCAAGCCATACAGAAGAAATTATGGGGAATATTATCATTCATGTAATTTAGAGAGTAATAGTGAGCTGCCATTCAGTGAAAATAATAAGTATAAGGAGGTTTTACTAACGTTTTGAGTGTCCCTGATGTCATGAGTTCAGTCACCAGTACAATGCACTTCTTTCCGCGAAGCACAGACTCCCAGGAATCATAGAAGCGAACGATGTTGGGATGCTGAAGCCCTTTTAGCATCTCTGCCTCCTCCTTGAAGCGTTGCTGCTCTGCCTTGGTCAGCTTGCGGTCCTGAGGTGAGAGATGCGTACCATGTTAAAGGGCAGGAACGTCATCATTTTCTTCCCTATAGCGACAATTGTGGAAATTCCAACACTGCAGACTGTGCTCCATTTGTTTCCATAAGTCAAACAAAACTGCTGGTACACAATTCTGGTAGGAGTCCCAAAACATCATGAGGCTACCTCACACTTCACACCCATCACGCCGCAGTAACACCCACTGCCACTAGATGGTAGTAGCAATATAGAGTTGAAGCAGTGCTAAGACAACACCCAAGCCTTAGCTTTATAAAACACATTTCTACTGCATCTGCCACACATCCCCAGTATGGCGGACAGACTGGACGCAGCAGAAATCCAATTCACTGGCACAAGCAGCATCCCGAGCGAGCCACTGACTAATCCCTCTATTAAACACTGGCACGAAGGTTATTTGTAAGACCCAAGTCTCATGTATGTTATCGAGTGAAGGTGTTCTCTTCTATCATGAAAAAAATAATGTAAGCTAACTAATACATGTGTATATCTGTTTATTTTTATGCATTCTTCTGTTTCCTTAAACCAGTGGTAAAAGCATCAATAAGATACACTTAATCCACACAAAAATCCAAATATCTATAAATTCCTAGCCAATAGGAAATAATGTTTATAGAGACATAAGATGTGATGGTGACATGATGTTAAGAGTTAGACATAACACTTTGACTACAATCAAAGCATTTCACAGTGGAGAAAAACTTGACTGGCTCCACTAAGTCAGTTTGTATTTTTAGACTTGTCAAGAGCAACTGTTGTTGTCTGTTATATCCATGTGTACAAAAAACAAAGCTTTTCAGGTCTGTGCTCTTGTAACCTTTATTGACCTTGTGACCTGATACTCAAGGGTGTTAAAGTTTTTATCATGAAACAGACTTTAGAAATTATTTGCCATGGATTTGTAACTTAACAACATGCAACCTATCACCATCAATGTAAAAGAGAAAACAAAACAGTGTGTCTAATATCTCTGAGGGAGTCGGATGGCAGGCATTGTCGTGTCACAAACAGACCTAACTATAAATAGAAGTCATCATAACACTGGCTTTCCACTGATCGATTCCATTGATGTTGAGCTTTTTGCACAAAGCCCATCAAAGGGGGGCGGGTTACTGCAGATATCTGGATCCAAACAAATAATCATGTAATGCAGTTTTCTGTTACTGTGTCTGTTATATACATTTGTCTGCCTGTGCTAGCAGTCTCTGCTTCTTTTCATATCTATGTCTGTGTTTATTTTTTAGAGAAGTTTTGGCTTCTGTGTCGACACTGGTTCAGTGTCCTTTTCTGGAAATACTAGTGAAGGGAATCTCTTCACCCCTCCCCTCTCAACAGGGAAGTAGCATCAACAAAAGGGCTGCTCGTCATTGCACTATTATGGCTAAGAGTAAGTTGCCCAGTCTAGGCCTTTCTTCATTCCTTCATTCCATTAACACCAACCTCATAGCGTTAGTATGCACATGCATTCATAACCAAATATGTGCACCTAATTGCAGGTGTGTTCCCAATGCTGCCTGTTCCTACCTGTCCTCATTTCTACATGCTTCTTTCCAGTGTGCTTTATTTGACATGGAGTACTGGCTCTGTTTGACTGTGCCCCCTGTCTCACTCCTCATTTAGAGCATCACTCTACCTCACTGTTTGGCACAGTGTGAGACAGAGAGTCTGGCTATGTGTCCCTGTCTGCTGCCTTCTCAGCGTCTATTGTGCCGCATCAGACAGCCTTAGGGTCAGTATGGGTCACAAAGAGTTCACTTAGTGAGACAGTGTTTAGACACATTTACACAAACCTATTCCCCAGTGCAAACCAAATCACACACTATCCACACAGCACCTACAAAAACATCTCTACATAAAGGCTTTTCAAGTGTGTCATTAATAACCACACACATACAATTACTGCTATTTGGAAGGTTCAGTCACACTGACTTGCAAAAAATGCAAGTGAATGATACTTTATAAACTCATGACATTAATGAGAATAACCTGAAATTGTATGCTACACTACATTAGTCTTGCCTTGATACAACAAAAATCACTAAAAAAAGATTTGAAAAACAAAATGACACATAGCTGTTTTAGGAAAAACATAGAATAGTCTTTAAACCATCAGATAGATGAGGAAGAAACAGTGAAATAAACCAATAGAAAGTATGGGAGAGAAAGGACAGGCGCACACAGATGACTACTGTGGGTGGACTGGTGTTTCCTCTAAGTCAGACAAATTGTTCTGCATTTCTGCTAATTAAATAAACACTCTAAGCACAAAGTAAAGTCAAGTAAAAATATCAGATTGTAAACGTGCTTGTGTGTGTAAATGCAAAAGAAGAATTTGAACTTAAGGGTAGTTGTGAGTGTGTATCATGACACAGTTATTCAGATGACTACCTTAGACTGTAAACAAGACAGCTCCATGCTATATATGCACTTGGTTCTTACTGTGTGAAGCACAGTAGGCAGA
Source organism: Chromis chromis (assembly GCA_900302755.1). NCBI lineage: Eukaryota > Metazoa > Chordata > Actinopteri > Pomacentridae > Chromis > Chromis chromis. The sequence goes on from OMNN01051422.1 coordinate 72,626, forward strand.
CCAAAGTCATCAAAATCATAAACAACGTTTAACAATGTTGTTTTTAATACTATGTGTAAGTTTTCCTTTTATGTAAGTTCTGTGAACCACATCAAAGATAATTTTTCCATTGCTCTATGGATGTGAAATTCTTCTGAAATGAATCAGAAAGCCATAAAATATGATGCAATTTGGGAAGGTTATGATGTCACAGATATGTTGATTCAGCTTTTTGAGGCAGTAGTTTCATTATAACAAACTGCAAAACAGTGTCTGTCTCAACCATTATTGTGACTCCACTTGGTGCACAAAATAATTATTTGGGTTATTGCTATTCTGTGCACACAATCATGTAATCTTGTTGTTAAGTGGTACATCTAAGGCAGCGGTCTGAGTACTATAACTTAGTAAACAAGGTAAGGCCTAGTTGTGTACCATGAGATTTTTTTGGGATCAGACATCTGGTAGAGCAGAAGGTCAAGCTGCAGGTTATTAAGTAGCCTCATAAAACACCGAGGTAAATGGACAGGATATGGCTTACAAGGCACATTTGGTAGGAGGTAAAAGACAGCTGGGGTCATGTGTGCCAAAGCATGTGAGCCCTAAAACATCTTTTGGCAAACACTGCAGAAGTATCACATATCATACAGGTTACATAAGATTAACTGGCTTCCCTGGTTACATTCTTGTCTGATAAAGCTACAGCAGGAAAAACAGGGCCTATTTAAAACACAATCAACAAACAGGGGAGCATTATTCTTGCTGTAGGTGGATATTTGTACATTTATGAGATTGCATGCAGCGTATGTTGTCTTGTAATGTAGGAGTAAGCATGTACATGTTTGAAAATCCTAGGTGGCGGGTGGCTCGGATTAGATTACTGTAAGCTACAACAGCTCAGACTAACGAGATAGGTTGCTGGAAAGGGCCGCCCTGCACGCCAGATTAAAACTCCAGGCCAGTGGGCCAAGTTCACTAACCTCTACAAGTGTCGTTAGCCAATACGCTAACTAGCCTTTTTAGATTACCATGAATTATTAGTTTTAGAGCTGTGGTGCTGGTATCATAAGTGCCAGAGATCTAAAACAACAAAAGCACACTTGATGAAACAAACTGGTCAAAACATGTCTATAAACAGTTTCACAATTCCTATAAAAAAGTGTGCTACCTGACTGATTAATATTAAATTATGACTCAAAGCGCTCCCGTTTTTTTGTCAGTGACTGCTTTTGGTAACGTCACAACAGTTTGATTCTAAGTGCTTCCGATTTATTGATTTCTGATTAGGCTGTACAGTTAATGGTAGTGTTATGTGGTTAATGTCTTAACCGTCAATAGCAATAGATTGCCTGTTGCCAGTTAGGCAGTGAAGACTGCGGTGGGAGTTTACAGCCCCAGGGGCGCTTGGCAAATGTCATTGCTGTGGTTGAACTGGCCAGTTTGGTTGGATCAATTCCAATCAGGTCTAGTCAGTTCAGCTGTAGTCTATTTGATTTAGCCTACTAATTTTAGTCACCTATCAATAGCATGTCTTTGCTTTACCTGCCTTAACCCAACTGGTCTTTCATAATCACAAACAACTAAGATAAGCCTCAACTCCTCCCATTATTTTTAGTTAGTCACACCCAACCAAAGAACAATGACCAGAAAAACTCATGTTGTAATAAAACCATTTTTTGTGCATAATATAGTTCACAGAATACTTTGATCATAGCATACAATGACCGTTGTTACCAAAACAAGGAGAGCAGCTATTATTTCTGACAAGTGGCGCAGAGTTGGCAACAACCACAGATGATCTCTCAGCCTTGAATGGTAAATGGTTATGTTATCATGATGGTAATGGCTAAACTGGAAGTCTTGACAGCGACTGGGGGCCTTGAGCCTGTTTTACCCGGGCAGTACACTAAGAAGCATGGCACAGAGGCTGGAGAGGGCAGCCTCCTAAGCTGACATTTACCTGCACTCATAAATTCAAAAGGCTCTGTAGCAAAACAAGTTAAATCAGCAAATATTTCAGGTGGTACTCATTATAATGGCAAACTACAGTACTGCAGTTCTGAATGTTGCTCTAGTGGTGCTAGTCCTAGTGTGGCTGGGCTGAGCTGAGCTGGACCAGTCTGGGATGACTGGGTTGAACCAGTCTGGTTTCTGCCGCCCGAGTTATGCTGTCTGTGCAGGGTTTTTGTTCCAGCCTGACAGGCACCCACTGTAATTAACTCCCTGGATCACTCTGCATGCTCACTCAAACAGACAAAAAAGTGATGGGGGAGAGAAGGGGGGAGGGAGGGGGAAAGGAGGAGAGAGGGAGGGCGATAGGCAGACACATACGGTGACATATGTTGACACAGACAGACAGGGAGCAACAACTCACACACAGAAATGTAAAACATGTACAAGACGCAAACAAACATAGACACTTAGCGTTATGCAAAGCAAAATATATGACTGAAGCAATAACAAGGGAGATATATAGCTCTGCCCTTTTAGGTGTGGAATTCCCAGGGAAAAGGAGAGGAATGAAGAGAGATGGTGTCCGCACTGTGAACTTTAATTACCCACTCTTTCAAGCTGCATTTGGACAGCTAATCCCCTGGCTTCCCTCTCTTTATGGACACAGGAGGAGAGGAGCATGGCGCTCCCAGGCTACAGTCTCACAGGATAGTGAATAGCATCAAATAGTGCACCGGATAGTCATGTATAGGTTGTTTATCATGCTGTCCTGTCCAGTGCCTTCAAACTGGATGCCTTGCACAGACAGTTCATTGTGTTATTGCATAATAATACCAGTAGCAAATATATTCTGTCCCTGTTGGTGATTACCTGTGCTTTAAAAAGGAGGGAATTAGCATTGTTTGAATGTCAGAATTACAACAGTGTTAAAAACTGGGTAAAATCTTTTATCTCAGATAACCAGTTAATCTGAGAATATGGTTGTTATATTAACGGAGATACACAGTACTCATATGGTACTGGGTTATTAAATGTTTCCCATCACTGCATCCATTATAGATAGACAGATAGATAGACAGATAGACAGATAGACAGATAGATAGATAGATAGATAGATAGATAGATAGATAGATAGATAGATAGATAGATAGATAGATAGATAGATAGATAGATAGATAGATAGATAGACAGACAGATAGACAGACAGACAGATAGATACATACAGACAGACAGACAGAGTACTTTATTGATCCTAAATGAAATTGCAGAGGACAAATTAATGTTTCAACTCTAGGTTATCAACTCAAGGCTATCATTATTATTACAGCAATTTGCTCACTATTGTCCATTTGAACGCCACATCTCACTGAAACCATGTACAAGCTTTGGTAAGGTGGAGTAAAATGACAGATCATGTGCCCTGAGTGACTAGAACGTTGCTCTGAATGTGGCGCTGGATCCATCTATAGGCGTGTGACCAGGCCACTGTGTACTGTCTGTGTGTATATGCATTTTTGTGTGTGTTCATGCGTCTCCCTGCATGTGGTAACTTAGCGTTAGCTACACGACTGCTCTCTGGGAGGGATGCCATGGTAATCCTCCGTTTGGCTCATCGTCTCCCCCTCTGTCTCTCTCTCTCCCACTCACTGTCACCTCTTGTGTCTCTCTCTTTTCTTTCTCACACTCTGCCTTTTTGTCGTCTCCTAGCTGTTGCTCTGCGTGTCAGAATCTCAGTCTGCTTTTCTCCAAGATCACTCGTCTGTTTATAATATGAAATCTAATTAGACAGTGAAATATGCATGGAGTGGTTTTTAATTGTTTTTGTAATTTCTGACTGATATAGCCTGTTGTATAATAAATTGCTTATAAAAAAGTAGTTTGTCTCCATAGGATTTAATTTGACCCATTACAGAAGAGACAGAATTGGATATGACAAATTCATTATGGGTACAGCTTAAGCCTAATGTCTTTTCATTTCTATAAAATGCTTTACCAGCTAAGATTTGTTCACACTAATGAGCCGAGGCAAAAAATGCCTTTGCTAATTTAATGAAAGAAAGTAATTTGGTGGCCAAACATGTTCGCGATAACACCGTTACTGAAAGTGAAACATGCTACCTTTGCAAGCTGAGTAGATCACTTGAAAAAAAACAGGTCAAGTATTTAAGTAGGACTGAACAAGCGTCTGTGTCAGTATGAAATATCAAGCGGCAGAGCCCAACTGCTGATGTGAAGCTGATTCACTAGGTGTTGGAGTAATACCAGAAAAGGTGATGGGGGCATGCCTGCTGCTTGTTAGTCCAACAGACAGAGCCTGATCTCAAGGATTAGTCAAGGCTCTTGTTTTGGAATTAGCTCCAAACCAAACACATGACTGACTTTTCTCACACAAAGCCAGCAGTCAAATCAGATGGCTTACCATAACACTGGTCTCTATTGTGAGGCTAAGAATCAGAGGGACTCGTTTCTTCTCTCCTCCACAAGTCCGTCTCCCACCACATGTTGAATTCACACCATACAACAATGTCCCCCGTTACTTCTCGGCATAACAAAATCCGGTTGGCTACAGTATGTGACGACATTAAACATTTATCGTGTTTCATATTTTCCGCCTACTACAATGTCAATGCATGACAAAGAGTTTCTTACAGTAATATTTGCTGTTGCTACACCTACATTTACACCTACGAAATCCATCCCATTCACGTGACAATTTCCATTTATTAAGTCATTACATTATACAGTAGACAAGACTAGGCTGACTACTGAGGCCTCTGCTATACCCATAAGCATGTTAAAACTTACGGTGGCCCAGAAGGGTCAACGCAACTGCAAAGGCCACAACACAACAGCAAAAGCCACAACGCAAATGCAAAGGCCACAACGGAAGTGCACAGCGGTCGGAAGAACAGGCTTTGTTTCCAGGGGACAATATTTTCTGACGGACTATTTTGATTATGGGAGAGTTTAATGAGACTAATCACAATCATCGACGTCTCATTAAACTCTCCCGTAATCAAAATAGTCCGTCAGAAAATATTGTCCCCCAGAAACAAAGCCTGTTCCTCTGACCGCTGCACACTTCCGTTGTGGCATTTGCATTTGCGTTGTGGCGTTTGCTGTTGCGTTGTGGCTTTTCCGGTTGTGTTTTGGTGTTTGCGGTTGTGTTGTGGCGTTTGCTGTTGTGTTGTTACTTTTGTGGTTGTGTTGTGGCGTTTGCGGTTGTGTTGTGGCGTTTGTGGTTGTGTTTTGGTGTTTGCGGT